>LKNJ01000787.1:14970-61040 GCA_002120245.1 Maccullochella peelii
ATAGATATATAGATATAGATATATATATATATAGATAGATATATATATGATTCCATCTTCCTGTCATCTAAATCCCACAATGGGGGGAAAAGGCATTTGGGAGGGGCTGTCTAATTAGCACATTCTTGATTAATAAACAGTAAATTCCAAGCTTGAATTCATGCATGAGTTAACCTTTACAACATAACTAATCTTCCTCACCAGGTCCTCCCACTCACATTCTCTCCAAGACTACCAACAATATATTGATAATGTTATGCCTCAGCGCATTATGCAGCATATTGTGTCTTACCAATGGATGCCTCGTATCATTCAAAGCCTTTACAATATGACTGATTTTTCTTTGTTTGCTTCTTGCTTCTGTCTTCCACTAGCCTGTTTTGAGCAGATAATATGCACAGGAGGGAAACTGAAGGGGGCATGTAATAGCTGCTAACATACAGTAGCTTTGGCTGACTCCAGGGACAACTGCCTAGTATATTTGTTAATCTAGGACAAAATTTCTCATGTTCATCCACTTTGGTTCACGTTTTTGAGCTGCCCTACGAATTTATTTTAGAATTTGTGGAAACTGGAACTTGTGTAAAGAAATATGAAAGCACAAATTTAGATAAACGGAGTGGTTTTAACATAACTACAGAAGGCTGTGATTTCTTTAAAAAAAAGTATTAATTTTTATCCATGCTAACAATTTTGGTCTGTCCACCGCTATGGTCCAGACTGAAATGGCTCAACAACTACTGGTTGGATTGCCATGAAATTTACACACATTCATGTTCTGCTCAGGATGAGTTGTAATCACTTTGATGATTCCTTAACTTTTCATCTAACACCATCAGTTAAGAAAAAACAAATCTGTGTGTTCAATACTTTGGTTAATGATCAAATACCTGCAAACTCAATGATATTCCCATCAGCCTCAGCTGATGGGAATATCAATGCTAATTAATTAGCATGGTAGCATGCTAACATGATTAACTAAGATGGTGAAGATGGTTGACGAACATTAGACGTGCTTAGCATCAGCATGCCATTGCACTGCTGTACACAAGTACAGACTCAGAGCTGTTAACATGACTGTAGACTCTTAGTCGTGTTAAATATAAAATTTCCAAGATTTCTACACAATATCCATTGTAGAGCTGTAGGTGTACAATGTCCATCCATCCATCTATCCATCCACCCATCCATCCATCCTTCTCCAGCTCTTCCTGCGGGATCCCCAGACACTCCCCTGCCAGCTAGGCTGGAGTCCCTCCAGCACATTCTGGGTCGGCCCCCGGGCCTTTTCCCAATTGGCCATGCCTGGCACACTTCTTAAGGCAGGCACCTGGGGGACATTTTTAGCAAATGCCCAAACCACCTCCACTGAACACACTTTGTAATGTGTGCAGTAGATGCCAAGTTAGGTTTTGTGTCCACTGGGAACACTTCTTCAGAGTGCTGACTACTTTTACCCATTGTATTGACTTGAGAGAACGAACTGTTACAAATTTCATACCGTGCCAAGAGATTTGCATTGGCTATCTTGCTCAGAGCAGAGGACTGCTGAAACTAGGACTGAAAAGGTTTTCAATAGTTGTTCAGCAATAATGACAGCCATGGCAGCACTTCCTCCCCAGCATCTGTTTAACACTTCCAGTTAAAGCAAGAGGTGGAGGCCAATTTGGGGCCTCCTTGGCCCATTGATCACCATTAGAAGCCAAGAGTTAGAGACTGTGTTTAACAGGCACAATGTGTTCAGACAGTGGAACTAGAGGAGGAAAATAAAATCAATTGGAAAATGTTAATTTCCAGCTGGTACTACCAACAAATCGTCCAACACTGCTGTTCTATACCCTAAACTTGATTTATTATTGTAGTATTGAGAAAAAAGATCTGTGCCTGTTTATGGAAGTTGGCTCAATAAATTCTTGTAGCACTTTGCCGTCTCTCTGCAGGCTCTGCATATATGTTTTGTTTGGTTTGGTGTTTGAAATATGTGTTTACAGTGTGTGTATATGACACTTCTTTCATCCACTGAGAAATCACACAAATTTACAAGAAGTTTATTATGACTCAGATAAATCTACTCAAACATCAAGCTGTTTTTAAATGTACAGTATCATTCGGTGAACACTGGTCCATCCCTTGTAGCACTGTGCTCCTCTTTCCATTTAATACGCATTCATACTGTCTGCTCCTCCCACACACAGTCTGAATTCCTCAGTCCATCGCTGTAAAAGCCTCTGCCTTCCTTGATCTTGGATTTTAACAGTTTTCGCCTGTCTTGTTGTCCTTGATCTTTAACTAGCTTTAATTCACTGCCATGACAACCGGAGAGAGGGCAGGGAAGTGTCTTTCCGGTGCCTGTGCAGAACGAAAGCTGACCCGTCATCTGAAAAGCTTAGAGTGCACACAAAAAGGAAAACTGGAGAAATGTTATTTCAAAATAATGAGAGCTAGGTCGGCTAAGTTCAGTATTCCTATCATAACACTGTAAACAATTATTTCAACCTAATTAGATTTGAAAATGCAGTCCAGGCTCAATGTAGAGATCCACAGCAAGGTGTTACTGCGATTCAGTTCAATTAACATTTCATTTAAAGTAACAAATCTAGTTTAAAAACCACGTAACGGTGATAAAAGACATACATTTTGCAAGAAGAAACAGATATTTTATTTGGATATGCAGCACCACAAAGAAATATGCTGGATAGGACAAGACCCTCGCAACAGGAAATTATCTAACATAAAGATATGATCTGAAACATGTGATATCAACGTTTGTGACACCAACCTACTTTCCGAGGCGTTTTTTGAAGAAAGCCATGGCTCTTTGTGTCACATGCAGCACTGATTGCTACAGGGATTACAAAAAAGTGCCTAAATCACCTGCATCAGCAGCAATGAAGAGATCATTTATAACTGCAAGCATGCTATATAGCACTCTATGCTATGCAGTACTGTAAAACCTGACTCTTTAAAAGATGTGGTTATTTTTCATGGAAGAAGACAGAACCAGTAGACGAATTCATAGGGTAAATATAAAATAATTTCCCATAAAGCCCCAGGAAAGCTAGATTAAAAACAACTCAAGAGCTGATATCTTGAGGCTGACATTCCCCTGTTTTTTAATTCAAAATTTCATTACAATTTCCAAAAAATACAGCGTTATTACAGCTAGAGGAAGGGGGAACAAACAGAATCCAATACATCAAATCGGACCATGCTGAGTTTATTGTAACGGGCCTACACATAAATCCTGGCTACACAGGCCATACTACACTCCATGTAATTCCCAACCAGGCAGTGTGCGTATATTTCTTTTTATATTGCCTAAATTGCCTTGATTTAGTGATCCTGTTGCCACAGGTAAAGGACACATACAACAGTGTCTCGCAGGTTTTACAGCCAACATATGCATCCCCATCTGGCTGGGCAGGGTGTGTCATAGTGTTGGGAAACAGGAGGCTGGAAATATTGGAGCTCCTCTTTCTCATTACTCGCATCCGTGACAGCAGCGTTATGCTTTTATCGTTTTCCATCTCAGTGACACATGTTATCTCTCCTCATCTCCAATCGCTATGCTCCTTTCATCTTGATTTCTCTCTCTCTCTCTCTTTTATATTGCCGACACCCGCAGAAAATTACTATTTCCATCCCATTGGGAGATCTAAATGTTACTCACTTATTTAACTAATGCATATTACTCACAGGTAAGGTGTGGTGTATTAGAATACAAATATGGAAGTGGTTTTATCAGTGTATAACTTGAAGGGCGAAATGCACCCTTTCATAGTAAACATTTACATGTTTACATAAAATTTTCTGTCCTTCATGATTGTGAGGTGTTGCCTGAATAGCCTCTGCAGTAAAAGCCTGTCCACGGCAACCTGTGTCAGTCACAGCAGTCCGTTCAGCATGCCGGCCAAACTGCGACATGAAGGACATTCAGATGACCTTCCATACACACAGCCACATAACTACAGTACCCAGAGCAAGTTAGGGAATAGATTTAACATAATGCAATCGTAGTTTAACTTGAGTATAAAACACGTCATCTGTAACGCTTGGGGCGGCTGTGGCTCATGAGGTAGTGCAGGTCGCCCATTTATCCCAGGGTCCCAGTGTCCTTGGGCAAGACACCTAAGTGACTCCCGAAGGAGGCCAGCACTTTGCATGGCAGCTGCGTCACCATCGGTGTGGGTGTGTGTGTGTGTGTGTGTGTGTGTGTGTGTGTGTGTGTGTGTGTGTGTGTGTGTGTGTGTGTGTGAGAGAGAGAATGGGTGAATGAGACCAATATGTAAAGCGCTTTCGGAACCGTTAAGGTTGAAAAGTGCTATATAAGTGAAGCCCATTTAAACATCTGCAAATTTGTGGTGAGATAACATTTGATATTTGGTGGGAGAAAGTGATTAGCACTTGATGCTGGAGTGACCTACTCCTGTGATGGGAATCAAGCAGAGCTGAGGAGCGGGCTACAGAGGTCTGGTAGCATCTGCAAAGTTTTCAACACCAACCGATGCTGACTCCGGAGGTATTTATTTTAGAGTTCAGGCAGCTGTAAACCAGGATAAACTGGTCCATTAACTACCTCACAAAAAAAGCTTCCAGGCAACATTGTAATCACTGCCTTGCAACTTCTGGAAAGACGCCTATATGACAACCCAGTGCACATCACACCTCCTCTTGCGACACCTCTGAGGAAGGTGGTAGAGCTACAGGTACAACAAAAACAGTGAAGGAAGTGTGATCACAGTGCAATCTTACAGCAGCACTGCTGGTTCCTCTTAGTCAGTAGGTAGACGTCTTTATTAGTATGCCTGTGTACAGCTTGAAGAGTTAAGTGTATGTAAACACACTTGGCCTCAGTGAAAGTAAACAACCTGAAAAAATGCTGAGCCTATAATCTAGTTTTCTCTTGCCAATTTATACAGTAAGTCATTTTAAAAGTTATCTATAAAAGACAAGTATTCACCCGTAGCTAATTACTAACTTTCCCCAGACCATTGTAATAAATCTTTTCCTGCTAGTGTTCTACCTTCACGATAACGTGACATGAATGAAATGTTACTGCAACTGGTTCAACAGACAGGGCACTAAAACCATCCAGAGTTTATGTTTGAAAAGGTTCAACATTCAAACAAGTTTCAAATGAAATACGATTTGGATAAAGAGAAGCATAATATGATTAATTGAAACACATTTTTTTTTCCTTTTATAGGCTATTGCGCAATCATTTTTTGTGCAGTCCTCTCTGTTGAGGGGGAGAACAAATAAATACCTTGACTTCTCTTTTTCCTCTAAAGGTCTTTACACACTGGAGGCGTCTTTTTTGTGCGATTAATTTGCATGCCAATATATTTTTTTTGAACTGTTGTTTTTGTCATGAGTACTCTCACACAGAAAGTGAATATTATGCAGCGAAAAAGCGACATCATTTTTTTTCAGAACGAGGCCGATTTTTCTGAGCTTTTGCACGGCGAATAAAGGCATCAACCAAGCATGTTGTGCAGAACGGACGTCACATCACAACTCCAGACCTGTTGATTGTTTGTGCTTCTCATCACCCTGTATTATGTGACAAAAGACAGATTATAAAGACCATGAACTCAAGGACAACGTGTGGAGCAGCACCGCCGGATGCAGGATAGTGAGTAGATTAGTTTACTTGGTGGATGTAGTAGAGTAAATATTCGCATTTTCGTGTTATTCATTACATGAAGAATTAAAAATGCTGGATACGTGGTATTTTGCCTTTCAATTATATGCTTTGTTTTTATGCACAAGTGCACTGGAAAGATGACAACATTGTTAATAATGCTCCAAGTTATTTTCAGTACACAATCATGCACACACCTTTTTAAACAAAAGCTGAACAGTACTTGTCTTTTCTTTCTTTATTGAAGGTGAACATTCAACACACTGAAGAAATAATGTATCTAAATAATGATACAGGTCCTTTTGCATGTTTTATCACAGTTATAACAAAATGCACACATGTACTCTACATTAAGTCCAACCATCTGCCAAAAACACATTTCTCAAATCCAGACCAAGTTCTCCAAAGACAGAATGCTTAGCATAATGCAAGTCTTAGATGCCATCTGACTACTTGGACTAATTTTTCCAGTTTATTCCAAACCACACGGTCTGAAATAAAATCTGGCACTATCACAAGACTACTTCATAAAACCTTATTTAAAGCTTACTGCTTCGTTTGCATTCATCTTGTTCCAGATCTTGTTGCACTTTTCCCTCTTTAACCGCTGTTAGAACAAGCTGCATTAATACTTTGGATCGTGATCCCCAAACCAAACATTTGTAAGTAGAAAGGACAAGCTGTATTTACAATAACACGAATTAACAGATTAAACAAAGGGTAATTATTAGTTACTTATTACCATGATGTAACTTCTTAAGCTGGAGGAGATCCACCGCTTTGATCTATTAAACAATCACAACATTAAAGGGATACGCTAGCTGATAAAATGATAATCAGCTTAACTAGTGGCAATTAATTTAAGTGCACAGATATTGTGGTTATCCTGATTCTGTGATTTAGTTTCCTAAGAAGAACTGTCTGTCTTGACTCTGCCAGACATTTGATTTCAAAAAGCACAGGCTGGAGAATCATAACCATCCATGCTATAGGAATTCGTAAATAGTCTGTTCCCCAATAAAGCTGCCAAAGAAGTCTAACACATTTTTTGAGTTGTTAAAATAGGCAATATAGCTGGTTTGTGTGACATTCTTTATTACTGCACAGCTTCTGTGTCTTTACATTTTATGATTTAACTTTTGGCAACTATTGGTTTTTAGTCCATGACAGGAGGAATCTTCTAGCAGGTTCAAGTTTTGTTGTTGTTTTTACCAGAAAACAAGCTTACGTACTCTTGAACAGCATAAAATGTTCATGCAGTCAGCATCAGAAGAAACTTCCAGCAACAGGAAAGGAGTGTGGGATATGCAATTAGTTACGATTCAATAACTAAAACTAATCATGGCTATTTAAAACCCAATTGCCCCTATAAATCAGACATCCTTGTTTAATTGTACACCTACACTTTCCAAGAAAAGCCATTACACACCCTTTGTTCACAACACTTTGAGGCAGTCCGTGCAACATTTTCAAAGGCGCAGTTACGTGTAAGGATTTTAATCTGTATTGAATGGGCTGTTTATCCATAGTGTTACCTCAGACACAGATTCAGCTTCAGAAGGAGTCAGGGGTGGATGTTACTGGTGGCGAAGGAGATGGGATGTACAGAAATGATTGTGTTTCATAGACAGTGCTCCATGGAAAGTGAGTCAGAGACCCCCACCCCAATACATAAAAACAACATGCAAAAGATACTGCTTCAGCTATATGTTGGAACAACAAAAACACAATTTAATCTAACAATTTCATGGATTGGTAATATCTTGAGGCACCAGACATTAGTTCAGCATTTGTGTATTTCCAGGACTGAGTGGTCAATGTGCAGCTGTGCAGACACCTTCTGGGAAATCATTCCAGCCTCAGTTTGATTCATGCCTGCTGGGGTTGCCCACTAATTGGTGACTCTGACAATCGTTGGCCAGATGCTCATTATATAAATAGAAAATTGACTGAAACTCAAAAGTCACAGATCAATGACATTTGTAAAGAATTTGGGATGTTGGTTTCACATGACTCTCCTGTTGCTACTAGCATTGTTTCTCTAGTTATTTACAGTTAGAAAAGCTTGATTTCCTAGAGAACAAGCAGACTAAGTCTTAGACTTACTTAGACTTAATATCAGTTACTATATTAATAGAATATTGACAGGATCTCAATGTAATTACAAAACTTCAGAAGAATTAAAGACACGGGAAAAAAGAAAAGGGACTAAACTCAAAGAAAAAAATGAGATCAGTCAAAATGTAAATTCCTTTTTTAATTAATATAGGTATTATTTTTCTAGCATTCCATCAGTTGAGATTATCAGTCTAATTGCTCGCTTATAATATATATAAGACCGGTCTTGCTGTTGCTATGCCCATGGAAAAGAGGATTTGAGTCCACTGTGACCCTCACCAGTAAAATGATACAATCCCCGATAGGCCAACTACTAAAATAAAATCCTGCTGAAAAGAAAAAGATTTTTCATTAAATGAAAACAATGACTGCATATAATTGTTGTTTTGTTGTAGGAGGCATATATTCACTGATTTCTGATTTAACATTACTTACACCCAGTGAACCTTTGACTTTCTTTTCTTTTGACTGCGAGTAGAAACTATTTGCCTGGTCATTCAATCAGCAAAGCGGCTCAGCCATGAATACATTACCCTTGTCCAGACCTGTGACACATTAACCTTGACAACACTACAGAAACAGAATGTTATCTGTTGACCAGGTCACATCTCAAAGTGATGCCCCTCTGTGCCACGCAGTGAATTATTCATGTGAGATTGGGTGAGAAAGCAAGCGGAGGCTGGGCAATTTCAGAGCCAATCCATAGGCAAAGTGTACATATAGCACTCTCATCCTTATGGCTATTGATTATGTGCCACGTTAGCCAGCAGCTTAGCAAAAGATCACAAACAAAATAGACAACAAGACGGCCCGAGTGTCCACACTTGTTAAGTGTTGACTGTAGAAGGGGAGGAGGGTAAGGGGTTGGAAGTGAGGTGAGCTGATGGATTGAAAGACCTTTGCCGTATGGAAATAAACACAGTCTTCTCATTCATATGTAGTACATGGGTTCCTGGGAATAATAGCTTAATCATCCTCGTCTTTCAGTGTGCGGGAAATGAGGAAATTTGGTGATATGCAGAATGACAGACCCTTATAGAGAGGATTTGCCCGTTACACCTTAATCCATTAGGAAAGTCTTCTGCCTCAAATGTAGTAAAGCCGATTTGGAGCCCGTCGATAGCATCAGTGGGCATCAGGGAGATGGCAGAGAGAAACTGCTCTGCTGATACGCAGATATTCTGGGAGCATGTGCGGTCTGATGTTCTGAGGATTATTTCTTAACTCCAGCCACTTGAACTTTGATGGACAACTTATATATATTTTCTCTTTCAGATGGAAATTTCAAGAGAAATACCATTTTTGGTTCAGGTTTGGAGGCAACATATGTCTTCCCTCAAATGAACTAAGGTGAAGCCTCGTTTAACTGTCTAAAATGTGTTAAGTAAAGACTGCTGTGCAAGGGCTTTGCATATGTGCACTATATCATGTCTCAAGTAATTGCAGAAAGATTAACATTGGTGAAAATCCTTGTCATGTGCTGTTAGTGCAGTTCATTATGCATGAACCTGACTGCTTGGGCCCTGCTGCAAAGGGTGTGATGACAATTTTCTGTCCCTGAATAACATCTAATGATTTTCCTTACTTTTATTTTTAACATCCTGCATACTAATGCCAATAATTCTATCTTCAATCATCTTTTCTGGCCTCCCGCTGCATAATCAAACCAAGTTCAAGCTTCCAGCAATTTTATAACTATGAGTATATTAATGATCTATTCACTAATTTTTGTTTTAATTAACAAGGTGAAAGTAGGTTTGGGCAGGACTATTCAAGCAACAAAATGCTTGAATAGACAGTTTTCATCTACTGTGGTTAAACGTTTAGTGTGAATTTAGCTATATCTTTATGGTTTTTACCCTAAATCCAGATCAGGGATCTTTGGACCCCCCACAGACAAAATTGAGTCAGCTTGACTACAACTTGAGCCTAGTATTTTTTGCCCATATTTGTTTACATCCTGGCACCATGAAAAGTATGCTGAATTAGCTATTAGCAGTTCCTGTTTGCAATGAACCCATGGGTGTACAGAAAGCTGGATCACTGCATTACTTCGATACTGAAGAAAACTGAAAAGCATAATGATTCTCAGGCAAGTTCTGGAGTTATAGGGAGCATCTTTTTTTTGATGATTTCTAAGCAGGTTTAGCAGAGATAATGATATCCTCAGAAAGTGTATGTCACACTGAATCTAAAAATATGTACATCATGTATGTGCGTTTAGATTTGACTGAGTGATGACTCCAAGAGGGAGGACTAATTTTGACACTAATTGTGGCTCAACGCCCCCCTTTCAACTCTCCCGCTCCCCCCTGCGGAGACGTGCCTCACAGTTTGAAAACCTCTGATCTAGATAGATGTAGACACCTGAACATTGCACTTCATTCCAAAACCATGGGCATTAATATGCTGCTACAACAGCCTCCACTCCCCTGGGAAAGCTTCCCACAAAATCTTGGGACCTGGCTGCAGGGATTTACTCCCATTCTGCCTCAAGAGCATTAGTGAGGTCGGCCACTGATATTGGATGATAAGCCCTGGCTGGGAGTCAGTGTTTCAATTCATCCTAAAGCTATTGGATGGGGTTGAAGTCTCTGTTTGAAGGGCTCTGTGCAGGCCTGTCAAGTTCTTCCACACTAAACTGGGAAAACCCATTCCTTTATGGACTTTGTGCATGGGGGCATTGTCTGGTTGAAACAGGAAAGGGTCTTCTACAAACTCTTGCAACAAAGTTGGAAGTAAACGATGTGGCTAAAATATCACAGTGTGCAGTAGCAGTAAGATTTTAAGAACATTAAGGCCAGGTTAGTGCCAGGTTTGGCCAGCACCTTCTCCTGGCCATACATTTCTATTTAATATATGTAATTACAAGCACTGTGTGCTCCTAATAAGCACGGAGAGCCAAGTGGCACAATGACCAAGCAAACTGGGCTAATCCCTGTCACACTGTTGACAACTGATTTCTTTCCCCAGCCTGCTTTTTTTCCAGGTTCGGTGAGCCTTTCCTAGCATGCAAAATCTTAAAGTGATTTACACTCCGCCGCGTCTCCCTGCCACAACATCCTACCTTATCAACAATGCTAACATGGCAACCTGTGCAATCTCTTCGTTTAAAATTAGAATCACTCCTAGACATCCTGGAGCTTCTTTATTATTATTATTATTATTATTATTATTATTATTTTTTTTTTTTTTTTTTTTTTTGCTGACTCTTAACACACAAACTGAAAAATGTGCACAGGATGCAGGAGTGAAAATGCTGTGAATGGACAACCATAGCTGTGGTGTGCTGCACAATGCAAATTAATTCACCCGTCAGTGAAATTTAGACCAGAGCAGAGGACTGCACAAGCTACATTTAGATGAGAGGATACGCTCACTTTATGTTTCGGCCTACTTTAGGACAAGGTGGCATGGGTTCTATTTTAATCCTCGTCCAAATATGTGAAAGTCACAGTCTTGTCCAGGAAGTCCTTGAGTGCAAAACGTGTCTGCTGAGGGGGCAGGAGAAAAAACAAATAATATTCTCTCCATGATCATTCAATGCTAAAGATTTTCCTGGGCAGTCCTGCAGTTGTTTTGTCAACACCATTATAGAGGTCTGGTTATTTCATTTGCCAAACTGACAGTCACAGCTGAGACCATCTCACTGTGTAATAACAAAAACATTTCTTGCTTTTTCTCAGCTAACAATATAGATTAACTTTTGCTTCTAATGGTGTTGGTTAGATTACAATGTCTGCAGCTGCAGTGAGCCTGATTAATACAGATATTATACAAAACACATCACCAGGACATCAACAGGAGGGACCGAGTGGGTGGGTGGGTGGGTGGGGGGTGGGGCTGTAGGAAGGAAGACGGTAAATAGCAAACAGAGGAAGAGGGAGACTGAGAGGTGATGCAGTATGTTGTTGTACCTGGCTTCAGGAAGGAGGTTGAGGAGCAGGAGGAAGATCCACAAGCCCAAGTCCAGTGATTTAGGCTTCCAAAGTGCAGCAGCCATATCAGTTTAAACAAAAGACTCCTGTAGAAGTGACAGAAGAGAGAGAAGGACATGAAGACCGGCTAACAGCTCATGAGTGACTCGAGAAGTGATGGACTTTGCTATAGCATTGCTACTGCAATTCCTAAACATTCATTTAAGTCCCAATTATAGCGAGTGCGTGCCAAAGTTTTTGCCCATTCTGTATCCTCCACTTGCCATACAGTTAATCCCTCACAGGTATACTACACGGGTCAAACCCAGTCTGCTTAAATGGCAGCATCACACATGCACATTTTAAATATTAACCACTGTGTTACTGCTGGTGTTTTTCAGTGCAACAGATTTACTGTCACTTGTCTTTTGAAAACTGGGGCTGTAATCGCTTTGGTCGGTTCACAGCGACACATTTTACTGACAAAGTTATTATTGTGTTGGGTCAAAACGCGGCGCACATGCTCGCGGTTGGCAATTCTGTGCACTGGAGTGCACATTGTTGTGGCGCACGGTCCTTACACTCTGCGTCCTGTGGTGTGTTCAGCGGTTCACTGAAGATCCGACATGCAGCTGCTGGTTAAAGCGTTAATACTGAAAATCCAGAGAAATACTTTTCGTTTTTACAAAATTTGCTCATATACAGTACAGACTGTGTGTCAGATGTGTGTGTGCATTAGATAGAAACAGGAGCTAGTACAGACAGACTCATTACCCAGATCAGCAACATTAGTCAATGACCAGTGGCTCGATTTTGGACCAACATGTAAGACAATGCTCTCCACCACCATCTCCATAAGACCAAATGATGTTATTATCAACTTTTATCTTTAAATCTATTTAGTGATGTCTGTGACTGTCTCTGATGCTGCATAGCCTTTTGTTATGTGTTTTCCTTTCTATCTGCTGTACTCAGGTCTCTCTTGCAAAAGAGATTTTGATCTCAATGAGATTACCCGATTAAATAAAGGTTGTATATAAATGAGGGAATTTCTTGTGGAGGAATGGTGTTCATTCCTCCAACAGGGCTGTATTATCCTGGTGCTGTCTGTAAACTACCAGGGCAGAGGAGATATATACAGTATATTAAATAAACTGCCTAAATATCCCCTAACAGAATTAAAGTGATTAAATATACATACTGTTACATTCATTCATTCACTCATTGTAAGTGCTTGTGTCTGTGCTTACACCCTCAGGACCCTCAGTAATGATGAGAGATGACGTAGTTTACAAACACCACCAGTATCATGCATCACATAAAACCCTCCCTTCTTTATATCTCCACTCTCTAGATGTTGCATAGCGACCACAGTCACTATAATTATTGATAATTATTACAAGGAGGTTGCAGTCTGGCGATTTACAGAAAGATTAAATGTCCTCTCATAAAAAATACATGCGCTCAGAAATTGGCGTGTCTGCTACCGAATGCAGCCTAAAAACACTGCGAAGATGAGGGAAAGGAAGCCAAATGTCTGCAAATGACTGAGGCACAGCAGTTACGCAGCCACTCGAGCATACACACGTGTAGCAGCTGTGTCGTACTTAAAAGGCTTTCATTGTGCTCTTGTGAGATTCAGCCCCCCCCCCCCCCCTTATTGCCACCATAAAGAGAGAAGATCAAACACTTTCCTCGGCAGAATCGGTGTTCTCTGTGCTACTGTAGAGCACTGATCATTACAGGAGGAGTAAACAAATGAATGCATGTACAAGATACACTTGAGGTTAGTGCTCAAATAGGAGGCTGCACTAATAATGCGACAACCTGTGACCATCCTTCCACACTACGTCCACATCTAATAAGTCTTTTAACATAATGCTCGAGAGCCAAAAAAAAACTCTGAATTACTAGCCAGTTATTTTAAAATGTCTTGTTTGTGCCAAGAAATCAGCAGCTCCTCACAGTTTGTAACCCAAATTAGGAGATATTGTGAGGTGCGCCAGTGGTCAAAACCTTAATAACGTTTTAACAAGTAAAGTGATACCTTGATGTCGCTGCGTGTGGCATTTAGCATCATCATAAGCCTCATTGTGGTAGGGCTATTGATTGATTCATGTTTTGTAAAACTGCAATGAACAATGGTATTGATAAGAAGGAAGAATGCATGGTCCAGAAAAATGCTCATAAAATGTGTTCCATCACTTACAATGATTGACCAAGCTTATAATCAGCAAAAATGTATTCTATTAGCTGTTTTAAAATAATATATGAAATATGTTAACAATTTCAATCAATGCACTTACAGGGGCTTTGGCAAGAATCAATTTACATTGACATTCTGCTTCATAAATCCGACAGCCATGAGGTGTTATTGATGGAAAGATATTAATGGAAGGACTGTGGGTGTCCTTGTTGCCATAAATAAAGCATCCATCCATCCATTTTCTATACAATCAGCCGTCGTACTTCTGCCGAGAAATACTACAGTGGGTTACTTCTGTAACATAACACGACAGAAATCTTGATGGTCCCAGTGAGCAAAATGTGTGATCTGAATATTTCCATGCCCAAGCACTCATTTTCAAGTAATCCACATAATCTTATTTCGAATACGAGTATCCAGGTTATTTTACATGCATTCATCCAAATCTGAGTTAGTCGAGTAGCCACTTAAAAACACCAAAATTGTAAATGTAGCCAATTAAACTGAGCATGGTTCATGCAAATGAGTTGAAATGTTATTTTTATTATTTCAGCCCTCATCTCCCTGTCAACAAATGGCAAGCTGGCCAAGTCCTAGACTGTGTTGAATTAAACCAGCCTTGTGTTGCTTGACAAATGCTGGTAAACAGAAAACTGCGGACAGCTCAGTTCCTAGATTGTTTTTTGCACATAACATTTTAGGCATTAATGCTTTCAGCCTCTTTCTCGCTTTCCTTGTTCTCTCTGTACATTTTGCAAACTGGGTTTGTGTTTAAACTAATTCCAGCTCGTTATCCATTAAAGTCCCCTTAAAAATTACAGGATGCCCTCTGGCATCAGAGATATAATTTCCTTATCTTATAATGTCTGTCTGTAAATTGCATTGCTAATTTCCTGACATATATTGCTACCTATTCAAGTCACTTGCACTCATATGGGGATCATCTTTGCGTATGTGTCATCTTTAAGGCTCTAAATGTCCAGGATGAATAAATCTTTTAAAAATACTTTGATTCCTCTATGCCTTGCGGTTCAGTCACAACCAACTGTAGTTCCATCACTGATAGTCATTATAGTCTGTAGTAGTTGAAAGAGAGGACGGGTTCTCATTAAAGAGATGCAGCACTGATACTGGTAGACTCTAATAATGTGCTCAGTAAACAAAACAGTTAAGATTCAAAGCACTAAAGAAAAGAAAAAAAGGTTTGAAAAAAACACAATTATTCTCATTAGTTAGTCCATAAAATCCATCATCTATCACATTTGCTATAGGATCTCTGTTCTGTTTATTCAGTTCATGTCTCCTCAACACAAGAACCAATTAGAGCTGCAGTGAAAAATCATCCAGAAAGCTAGACAGCACTCTTACAAGTGTCAACGCATCCTTTCCATAAGAATAAGGCAAACGGGCATTAAAAGACTGGCTTCCGGCCGCTGTCTACAATTCTGCACCCGATATACCAATACCTGTCATGCAAATGAGGGGCTCAGCAGTCCCTGGGGCTTAGATTGTGCTTGAAACAGAGAATATGAAGGAAGGGAAAAAAGGACATGTGCTTTTGTTGGCACATTAAAAATAGCTTGCCTAAGGTGACAGTAGAGCTAAAACACTCTCCATTTCCCAGTCTTCTAACATTTGCTTTCAATTCTACTGTCAGTTGTTTTTTTTCAGGGGAAAAAAGCATATGCAATGAGTAACGTAATCACATTTGACAGAATAAAAAGGTTATAAATGCCTTTTGATGCAAATTAGCTGAGTAATCTGACTGGACGACTATGCAGAGTGATTTGTTGAACAATAAAGATAATAAGTGGTAAAATAAGAAGTGGCAGGGCCTAGTTTGCTCCTAGAAAGATGTCAGTTGGGGACAATTTGGTTTTTCATTTATTTATATAGTTTGGCTGTCATTCATGACCTCAAGGAAACTGAAATTCAAACTGTAATATTATAAAGTTCATGGTATGTGTTCTCTGAAAATAAATCCCTCTGGTGTAGTTACTGCCCAGAATGTCAAGGAACAGCTAACATTTAAAAAAAAACTGTGGACCTCAGCCAATAAACACTGTTGACTGCAGTGATTGTTGAATTTAGGACACAGCTCTATAGCCATGTAATCCAAGTGGCTGTTAACTAAAAATAGCCTTAAATCCTGTCACATTTGGTTTGATGTGACAGTCAGGCACTGAGCATCTACCAGTGATCTTTGTGGTGTATAATTTAACCACATATGTAAAGAATTTCAAATTTGAAATATTAGTTGGAAACTAAGATTGTATTCAGTATAACAGGTCAGTCATTTCTGAACATAACTTCAGTAAAATAAGTTTTCTGGTGTCATATTGAAGCAGAAAGACACCAAAAACACAGATTTAAAACAGAGTATATAAAAACAAAGGGAGGAAAAAGGACAAAACAGATATGCTATGTGATGGACGCATTTTTGCTTAACTGAAACAGAATAGTGAGCAAATAACACTAACAAAGGCTGGAGGCCAGTTAGAAAGTGCCTTGTAGATCAGTGATTCCCAACCAGGGATAAAAAACAAAAAGTAATGATACATTGTTGAAATAGTTAGCTTGAAGGAATAACAATTGAAATAGTTGGCATAGCTAAAAGCAATGGATAAATAGTTCAAATAGACAGCCAAAACTGAGATGGTGAAATGACTAGTAATGGATAAATGGTTGAAAAAGTTAGCTAAAAGTAATGGATAAACAATTGAAGTAGTTTGCAAATGGATAAATGGTTGACATGTTCAGCTTCTGACACTCCCAAGAGGTAGTATACAACTTGACCAAACCACCTAAACATTGACAGTTCAATTGTATAAAAATAACAATAATATCAATTTTGATGCAATTAATAGTGTTAAATAAAATCCAGTTTAAAATCCATTCAAATGACCACATTTGGAACATGGAGGGTGGTGTCGATGAAGGGGGTACCTACTTGAGTTCATCTGACAGTGGGGGTAACGTCTGACAAAAAAGGTTGGGAACCACTGTTGTCGATGATGCCCTGCACTATGAGGAACACAGGTGGACCAAATGAGTGAGGACAATTTTTCTGTCTGTTTTGGAACCGTGGGCATGAGCGTTATTATGATCATTAGGCCTCATCACTGCCAAATGATCAATGTATTGGGCTGCCAGGCAAAACTGTTTCCACTGGGGCCCATTGCTATTATGTTACGCCTGTGATAATTTGTCAAGATTTAGGTTTGTTCCTCACAGACATGGAATGAGAGTACAGTGGATCCATTATGAACACAGCACCACATGACAATAAGCCTCTGTTGCTGTTTTTAGAGCAGAAGAAAGATAAATTCCATGCTGTCATTTTCATCTTGCTGTGCCAAGGTTGGGCTGACTAATGTTCAGTGTAAGTATACTGTTCACAGGTGCTGAGAGGAACTATAAAACTGTAGAATAAAACAGCCCAAGTGGCCCTGATAGTCCAGTTTAATCAAAGCTAACCATATTTAATCTCCTCTGAATTTGAGGTGAAGTGACTTGATAAATGTTTTTATTAGTGCTAAACTTGGCAGGAATCTAAGGAATAAGGCCTCTGACTTGCTGGTTTAGCCAAGATCAAATTTGAAACAGCTTACTCTCCTATGACTGCACATTTATTAGCATAAAGAAATTAATAAAAAATATACCAGATGGAGTTATTTTTACAGAGGTAGATTTGGACATTTCATGCTGTATGCGTAAATTTACATGACGGTAGAGAGGGAATAACAGAAGTCTGGTTGCCAAAGTGGTTAAAAGCAAAACACTGTCACAGCCCTTAAACATTTGTGATGTGATGCTGAGAAGGAGCTGAAACCTCTTTTTAAAAAAATAAAACATACTGCAAGCACAATAATGTGGTCTAGGTGGTAACACACTAACACGGTGCACGTGACAGTGAATGTGACTTGATACTTGACAAGGCAAGGCTTTCAGGGGCTTAAGCTCCCTTCAAGGCTGTGCAACAGCAGACCAGAGATGAGTGATAAAACAATAACGGAAACGGCAGAGAAGTGCAAATTTCTGTAAGTACTTGCAATGTTTAAACATGCCACCGTAAAATCATGAAGGCTAGCTGCTCAGGGAATGGCCTCATATAAGACTGCTCCCTGGCCTGTATGTTCTGTTTCAACCCAACTTTCCTCGCCCCTCTCACATGTAAAAGTAAGGTTGGATTGTTAGATGGATCTAAACAGTCCCCTCTGTGTCTGAATAAAGCTGGCTAACACCTTGATTCAATATTTCTATAAGCCATCAACGGTTCTCACCTGTCACGTTGCTAATGGTTAAGATCTATAATGTTTACCCAGTTGAGCATGTTTGCACACACAGAGCACAGCTGGGTAATTCTCTATAGATACTGCTGAATCTACTATATTTGATATCCATTTATTAAATCTGCAAAGTATACAATATAGAAATTACTGGACTGTGTTCCCAGACAATTATACCACATATAACGGAGCTCAAACAGTGTTGACACAATAACCCTGATGATTAAAAAGGCCTGTATTTTATAGGGAGCGTTCCATTATTCACAGAATATTGCCCATTAATAATTGACAGGTCACAATCGGTTATTCTTAAATGAATTCCAGTGTGCAACTAAGAAAATACCTCAAATCACACATGATTATAAATGTAGTGTAATAGGGCAATTGTCTCTGCAATAACATTCATTATGCTGGTGGGAGGAAGAGATCTGATCAGATAAATAGAATAATCATGTAAATCAGTGTGACTTTTCCAATTAGAGACACAGAACACCACACTGCAGATCTGCATACAAGTCACTACAGCCATAATTTAAAAAAAACTGGAAAGCTGCTGTTAAACCAGGGACAGGTGCTTTGTAGGTGAAAATCTATCAGAGTGCATCAAGGATTCCTGGTGAAGAGCAATACCTTCTCTAGCACTCGCCACCTGTGCACATGTATTACCTCAGGCCTTGTTACACTGTTAGCAGCTCAATGCCTACACAATTGACAGTGCAGACCATCACTGCTGACACACATTCTGTTAACCCTTTTAATGACAAAGTTGATACTGGTTTATTTTCACATTTCAGAAAGTAGTATTTCACAAAATGGGAGCAAAGTAAATAGGCCACATACAGTATAAACAATACATAAATATAAGTATAATAAATATGGGAAATATAAGTCTTCTTTTATGCTGTAGTTGAGGGTGCAAATGCCGTATGTGGGAATGGGAGAAAAATATCATGATTAGAGGAAAAACTGTGTCAGGCTCAAGTAATTCTCTGCTAATGCAGTTTCAACTTCATCATTAAATAAACAGGAAAAAAGAACAATAACATCATTAGCAGTGGTTCTACGGCTACATTGTAACCTTTAGGGCTAAGAGTAAGAAAAACAAGTCACTGTTTTCTCAAGACAAGAGGATGAGAAGAATACTATTACACAATACAATTAATGTGCCCAGAGGTTCATATTCAAAAAGTAGCATTCACATCCTCAGGGGTTTAAATGTATTACACACAAGAAATCTGCTGTTTCCATTCAGAATCCTTGGCAAAATACATATATCAAGTGTTAGAAGAAAATCCAAATGTTTTTATCTAATACTGACTTGTGTGTTCATTTATGAACATGAACATTATACTTTTTCTGGGCAACATGACACTAATCTTAATCTCTTAAAGCAAATACTATACTCCTTGTTATTTTAGATAGTTCAGTACGATTAGGACAATACATAATATAAAGTCAAATTTAAACTTACACCAACAGTAACCCACACATTTAATGCTGACACCAACAGAGGCATCTAAACTAAAAAGATACAAGCTCTCAACCGCAATGCTTTGATTTTATCTTGCATCATCAGCGCAAATAAATTTGAAGCAAGAAAATAGGTGTCAAACAGAACATTTGTAAAAGGCTTAACCAGACAAGATGCCTTCAAAGCTGATAGCATTACATGGCCAGCAGAGCAGGGCCCCACATGGAGGGGAAATTAATATCTCAGTTCAGACTGTGACAAGTTCTGCATCTCCTCAATGGATTATGATTACAGCTGGAACAAAGTCTTTGCCCATTAGGAGGGGTAACCAAACTGCCTTACAATGAGAAGAAGTGGGCGCCAGAAGGAAGGGATTGAGAAGAGAGATGTAAAAATGTGCAGTACAGTCACATACGGTCTGATATTGAAAACTGGCCCAACGATAATGGCAGATTTCCATTAAGCTGGAGATATGATCAAAACCTGTGAGGCTGTATACAACACACAGGAAAATGGAAACCACCGCACATATTATCCAAGCGGGTTGTTGCTTTCATTATTGGATATAGTATCACTATCACTAGAAGTATTATTGAATAACTGTTTTCTTTCACACTTAAAAGGAATTTTTCCTTTGCATTTTTATTTTTTCCTTTTTGTATTGAGTTGTATTTTCATACTTGTACTCAGCATGTACTGTATGTATACTATGTGTCTGCAATTATTGATTTGTGTTCTTGATATTCCCCTATACAAGCTGTGAACAACACTGGAAGTGGAGAGGATGCATCAGTGGTGGGACTATGTATCTATGTATAGTAGTGGACCAAAAGGGCGATACGTCATTGACCAATGTTTCTTTTATTTTAAGATACAAAACGATAAAAATTCACCACCAAAAAAAAGGTCTTGTTGTCTTGCTTGTTGAAGATAACTGTTTCATGCAACCAGTTCACATAAGGCGCATCTGTTTTCTTCTCCTCATTCCTTGCAAATGTTAAAACTGATCCACTCACAACAATGTAAAAAACAGTTTTATTATCCCACATCTGTGGCTGTTAACATTTCTGCAACTACTTCCATAAACACAAACTTGCAGTAGAAAGTACTGAGTTTACAATACAGCACAAAACTAAGGCTGAACAGAGTCAGATTCTAGTTGCCTGCATGGACACACATGTTTAGCCAATCGGTTCACAGTGACGTTGACACAGCTCAGTTGGGCGCAGGGAAGGATATTGCTGGTCAGCACAGTAACCTAATGCTGTGAGGATGCAATGGGAATACAAATGAGTGTGGCATGGCAAAGCATACAACGGATACAGCATGAAATATTGTGCCAGTGGAGAAAGAACATAGGAATTTGCTGTGGACTATATGGTGCTCTAGATACACTGAAAAAGGGGACTCAGGGTATATGAGATTATACGGTACCCTTAAGAACTTGAACAAGCAGATGAAAATGAACAATGAGCCTCATGGAGCCAGGTCACACTGGACCATGTGTTTAACTGCATTATGCCTTCAGGTTTTGTCAAAATCAGGCCGTGATCCAAAGTGATCACCTGAGAAATCACATTTGAAGTGATGGTGCATTATTCATGGTTACAGCATGTTCCACGTTTGCATGGCAGTAATTGTTATGTGATTAACCTGCTGATTACTCACTTGATTCATTTTCTAAACAACTTTTATCCATATCACTGGTGTCTGGTTGTTGGAACAACTCAGTTTTTGAGGTGCTTGGTGGGCTGTTTTGGGCCAGGGGGGTCGGCTGGCCCCATAAAGCTCCTTGTTGTTGAGTTAGAGTTTTAGTAAAGAAGTTAGCCCCAGTGTGAGTATGAGTCTCTTGACATGGAATTCAGGAGAAAATCAATTTAAAAAAACTAAAAATGATTTGCTTTAAATAGGCTGTGAGAACTGTCATTGAGCTTAATTGCAATCAAAAATGTTGGATTTCACAGAAGTCTCAACACATGCACCCAACACCTGGAGTGATGAGCTTTCTGAAATGGATACTCTTGATACAGAAATAAATAAATATTCGCCAAAATAAATTTCACTATAAAATTGATGCATTTTATATTAAGGAATATGCTAGTATACAAGTATACTTATTGTTATCAATAAGTTATCATAAATAAATTATTTAAAACACACAGTGACATTATGTGCTAAAACTAATTATGTGTAAAGTCATTTATCGAGAGAAAACATATCCATCACTCAACTACGAACTAACTTTTGTCCGCTGTGCAAGACGCTGAGTCACTGCTCCATCAAATTTGTCTCCCAAAGGAACACTGGCTTCAAGCCAGGAAGCAATAATTTATGACTAAGGAATCACTTTGTACAGACAGGTTACATTCTTGTTCATTTTTTATGTTTAGTATCCAATAAAGTATATTGCTAACAAGACATTTCAGGACGAGCCCAGAAGCAACAGCAGCCCTGCTATTTAAACTTTCACACTGTCTAGTTTTGTTAATGAGCTGAACCCTTCATGCCACATTGGGGTTTTCAGGCGCTATGCAAAATACTTCTTCCAACTGCTCCTCCAAACTACTCTGAAATCTACATCTTATACTAATGAACCATTAATTCAATGTACTGTATAGAATATCTCTTGAGTGTCAGAGGTCTCAGACCACTTTCTTTTTATATAGCCAATAGGTGCTTCACTAATTGGTGAAGAAGTGAAAGGCATCAACTGCCTGGTTGGTCCAAAAAGGTAAAGAGCAGTACATAACAATGGAATTCACAAGGTCATTACCACTAAAACCAACTTGTTATATTGTGCCACACAGGAAAGATTAAATACATCACCAGCATCATTTAATTGTTGGTCCATTAACCTAGTCTACCTTGATTTAAATCACGGCTTTCTAGGTCATAAAGCTGATTCTGAAAAATGTAACCACATTAATATTTCAATACAACAGTCCATTCACAAGACTGGCAGATAGACATGCAAAGTCATCAGAGAAACAGGGTAAGAAATGAGAAGAGGGCATGGGGCAAACATCTGTCTAACTGCATCTTGTCATTTGAGTCTTGTGGTTTCACTAAGATTTAAGACGCACCAGTGCAAGACCATGAGATGGGCTGTTATTCTCCGATGGGACGTCCATGTCATTGCCATCGATCAAATGCTCCACATATCACTTCGTATAACTACTATAACAAAGACGGTCTGAGCATGAACATGTCAGGTGTCCTTCAGACCTTTATCCACTGTCCATCATTTGTAACCATGCTAGCGGTGTGGGTCTTAGGGATGGCAATGTCGGTCGGTCAGTCCACCACTTTGGTCCACACTAAAATATCTCAGCATCTATTAGATGGATTGCCATGAAATTTTCTACAGACATTCATGGTCCACAGACAATGAATCCTAATTACTTTGGCGATCCCCTAACATTTCCTATATTGCTACCATGAGGTTGACATTTGTGATTTTGAGTGAAATGTGAAATATTGGATGAATTGTCATCACTTTGGTCATCCATTGACTTTTCTTCTAGAGCCATCCTCCGTTCAAAATTTGTTCAGCATCTGCATCTTCAGAATGGCTGTAGACACTTTGTCTTGGTATACAAGTGTTTTGGAGGAGACTGCCATCCATTGCAGTTAAAATGAGAGGTTATTGATATTGTAAAGGCTGTTAAAGGATGAGTGTCTCTAAACATGTTAAAATAGTGTTCAGTGGAATTAAAACTGAGACCACTGGAGCCATGATCAATCAAGCAATGACACTGACCCATATATTGACCCATATACCTCAAGGTAAATGTTGACCATTGTGATCAATCTTGGAAACCAATTTAGAACATGCATACCACAATTAACTTACATATTGCATCCTGCTTACTTTTTGTAAGAGTCAAGTGGGTCTGTATACACTATATAAACGTCACTGAATCTATCCAACTTAAAGAGTGCGTCTCTGAAGTGGCTTGATCAGTAGCTATCGATCACACTAACAGGTAAAGTATCCATGGGCAGGCAGGTGATTCAGTGTAAGTAGAAGCTATAGTCATTACTAACGTGAATGGCATCTATATAGCCTAACTGTAATTGGAATGCAAGGTTTCACTCTCTGGTAATAGCCATACAAAGAGCAGTAGAGTTCAGCACACGCACTCGACTGGCCCAACAGAATAATTTAAACCATAAATCAAACCTCCATGCTGTGGTTCACCTTGAAGCTCTACAGGCTTGTCTTTGTCACTTAGCTGGAAATTGTGTTGAATATGTGTTTTTGTTTTCTTAACCTATCGAAACAAGGATATACTGTAAAGCTTCAAGAATTACGATATAACAACGTGAGCTATAAAAAGGTGCAACTTTAAGATGAACGAGGCAGTTTTCTAAACTAACAAGCTTGTTTTATTTCTGGAAATAAATGTAATCTGATCCATTGCTATAGTAAAGCCAATTTTCGCATGAAACTGGCGTTGCCAACATTACAGAGAAAATCTGACATTATTATGTAGAATTTTTCAGCATTTTACTTTAAAGGTTTTAGGAAAAATCTGCCCTCAATGTGAGACAGTGTGTCGGTAGGCAGCACATCTTCAATAAAAGTGACACAAACTTCCACCATACCTGTAAATTAAATTTTCTCATTGCTTAAACACACAGTTTTTAAACATGTAAATATCAAACACAAATCTATACACAATGTGTATACTGTATATACTGTCATATCCACCTACCTCATGTATATAATGCAACCTGTTTTACATTAATCATAATGCAGTGGCCTCTTTCAGCAGGATAATGCGCCCTGCCACACTGCAAAAATGGTTCAGGAATGGTTTGAGGAACATGACAACGAGTTCAAGGTGTTGACTTGGCCTCCAAATTCCCCAGATCTCAATCCAATCGAGCATCTGTGGGATGTGCTGGACAAGCAACTCCGATCCATGGACGCCCCACCTCGCAGCTTACAGGACTTAAAAGATCTGTTGCTAACGTCTTGGTGCCAGATACCACAGCACACCTTCAGAGGTCTAGTGGAGTCCATGCCTCGAAGGGTCAGGGCTGTTTTGGCATAATGTTATGGCTGATCGTTGTATATCTATCTATATATCTATATCTGTACATAGTTGTTTATGTTTACCTTGTCGAGCTTGTTGTCCTTGTTTTTAACTGTATGTATGTCTATTTGTGTATGTACATTGAGAGTAATGTAAAAAAATGAGTCAAATTCCTTGAAAAACTGAAAGACTCCTTACTGAAACGATGTATTAAAAATATATGAAATAAACCAGCAATGAGCAAGATTTTCACTAAGTTTTTTTTTTTTCTTTTTAGATGTTTGGAGAACTATGCTGGGTCCTGCTGTGAGTCTCTGTGGATGAGATGTTTACTGGGGCTTTTTGTGTGGCCAGTAGGATCCCACTTAGTGTGAAAGATGGCAGCTGTGAGGGTGCCTCTGGCAAGTGTGACTCCAACTATGGCTGCTTGGTCTCATGTAGCACGCAGTGCCAGCTGTTCAGGTTGTGCAGCACTCCAGTGAACATGACTGATTGTGGCTGAGGTAAGCACGTCTCTGGCGAGAATGATGCTGAATGCAACAAGAGTGAGTACAACTCTGGCTACAACTATGGCAGATCACGGCAAACGGCAGCTCAGTGTAGCTGGCTACTTGGACTGTGGCAAGTGTGACTGAGTATCTGTGACGAGAATATTTCTGGATGCCCTGTGTGGGCTGCTGCTGCACAGTCAGACTGTGGTGAGAGCGACTGTGGTGATCAAAGCAGCTTTGACTGCTGGTGCAGCAAGTTATCACTCTGGTGGAGTTTGCTGTTTGGGCAGAGGCTGTGATGAACACAACTACAACAAGTGTGACTGACTGCAGCTGAAGTGAGCAAGACTCAGTTAGCATTGTTCATGCTACTCTGTTTCAAGCAGCAATAGAGTGTGGGGCCGATAAGCTCCAGTGCTGCTGCAATCTGGACACACACTGGTGAGTGTGTTTCTGGTTACAAATGTGGCCAGTGGCACACTTTTTTTTTATGGCGCAATTAGAGGTAAATGTGACAATAGCAAACTAGACTAGCAGGTGGTTATATTTGGTTTAGATATAACCATCACATGTAATTTAAAGTACATATAATAAGCCATTAAACTAAAGCTGAGGCCTACAATATGTAGAAACCTAAAGCTTGGATTTTAGAAGGAAAAGACATGTATGAGCTAATTCAAATCCGTAACTGAATTATGCCTATAACTATGACATCTTCTTAATATTACATCATAGCTAGGTCAGCACTGATTAGACCTACTCTGTGCAGTACTCTGATACTGCTATCTGAAATCATGACACCCAGCTATCTTCAACCTTAACTTGAGTCAATACTTAAACTTGAACAATAGATTTGTAGGACAAGTGACTGATTAGATTGAAAGGACTCATTCAGCTGTGAATAAATTTCTATACCAACAACTTTGAACTTGCTTATTGACCCAGAATCACGATTAACAACAGGCTTAACTGATGCCTGACACTACTGGCTTGAAAATGTTTAAAGAGCCAGACTGCGCTACAAACTTATACATAACAATTATAAATTCAGTTAAATCATCACTTTACTTATATTAGGCTACCTGTTCAAAGTAGCGAGTCACAAAGTTAGTTTAAATTAAAAGTAACTTTGTAGACTTCTTTCAAGGAACCCACTTAAAATCATATCTTTTAAAATGTGTTTCATGGTGAAAGTCTTGACTTGCACAGCAATGATCATCATGCTCCTAGTGTTATTTTGTTTCCATCTGCCTCTGAAAGGCAAGGTAGCTTTCATTTATTTTGGTACCACTGTTATACAGTAAACTAGTAAGATCACAGTCTGATCTCAAAATAAACAGCAGCCATTGCTCCCAACAAAGTGGCGAGTACTCAATTCAATTCCCGAGGCACAGCTCGGAGGGAAAGTAATGTTATCATTCTCTCCTGTGAGTTCAAAGATGTGAATGTTTCAAAGTTCTGTGGCTCAGAAGAAAAGAACAACATGGAGTGCTGCTTTGGGATCCACATGGTGAAAACACCAATATTTGAAGTATTATGGAATATAATAGTAGTATAAGACACAAGTCTTTCTGACAACACTCCCTAACATTCCCTGACTAAACCATGTTGACAATATGCATTGGACTATTGAATTCTTAATAATACAGAGTAGACCCATGCCAGATCAATAAAGGTATTTTAACAAAAGAGTGTCTTGGCCCTTTTGTGCTTTTTCAGGAGGCTCTGCAGTTTATTACATACCTGGCAAAATTCGCCGTTTTGAGTCAAAATTCACGTGAATCATGTAGATCTGAAGAGTGTTTTTTTTTGGGGAGGGGGGTCAAGTGGCCAGAGCCATTTCCCATAGACTGAAGTGAGAACAGAGACGTTTTAGAAAGCTGTTGTCACGTCACGATCTTCTTCTCAATAAAACATCTTTGGTGAGATGTTTCGAGTCTTTTGGCCAATCACAATCAAGATAACAGCATCGTCTTCTTTTCCATGGATGTATAAAGACAATTTTTTGCGGTACTACTACAATATACACTAGTTTTGAGGTAAGTCTCGTTTGCTGCCAACGACCTAATATGCTGTTTAACTAACTTAACATTAGGTGATTAGTTGCTAAAGTAGCGTTGCCAAATCAAGTTGAAGTGTGCTGTGATAAGTTTTTCCTAACGTTACCCCATCAGATCTTTCCCAACCTGTTAATAATAGAAAGCTTGCCAGCATGTTAGCACGTCAGCTAACGTTAACTTCTGTGAATTGTGTAATACAATGTTACAGTTCAGAATCAAAATCATTTTGCTGAGTTAAGAAGAACTCCTACTGCATCCGTATTGTTATGCGATTTTAATGTCGGTCATTGTTGTAAATTACGAGGGAAATAACGAAAACATAAGGAAACACTTAACCTTGACGGATGCAGTTGGGGTTAGCCTCAACAAACTTTTGATCATGAAAAAGGAGGCCATGAAGCCAGCTGATAATATCTAGACAATTCTTTTTCAGGATTAGAGAGCTTAAAGAGGAAGATGCTGTTTATGTAGTGCAGCTTGACTCGGGGCTGAGGTGCAGATGGAGCTGGGCCTGGCTAAAGGTTGAGGCGAAAACGGAGGTGAAAGGAGTCCAGCACAGCTTCCCGCTGTCACAGTATTTGAGTTTACACACGTCACCCTTTTCACCTCTTGTGAGTTTGCAGGTCTGTTATTAACTCTTTCATGGCCTACCAGACTGTATCGTGTTGCAAATGAAACCTACTGCAGAGTCTGCTGTTCGTGTCAGACCACAGTGCTTTCATCTTTTAAAAAAAAAAAAAAAAAATCACCAATCAATAGAAAACTCAGTCTGATGAGACTACTGCAGTGACAATTGATTAACCAATCAAAAGAAAATAATTGACGGCAACAATTGATTCGTTGTCTTTGTCATTTTGTTAATTATTGGCCATTATCAACACTGGATTTGAATTGATGTGCTGCTTGAGTGCAAACAATTTATTTTCATGTGCTTTCTTTGAGACTTCAGGGCCAGTAAAACTCTAACAATAGCTTCCACGGAGTTTGTATTCACTGAGGCTGTCCTGCTTTTTCCTTTCTGTCCTCATCCATAATTGAAAACCAGCAAACTTACTTCCTGAAAACCCTGACCATTATTCGAGACACAACACTAAACACAAAGCACTGGGTCATTCAAGTTTAGTGTGTGCGCGCCTGGTAGGTAATATTCAAGTCTGCTACATTGAAAACAGATGTGGCTACCAACCCAGAAAGTGAGTAGCCAGCGATTTGGGGGGGTGGGGGTGGTCTCAAATGTGAGAATGTCTTGGTCTTAGTAAACTGAATTATGTTTGGACTTTTGACTGTCAGACAAAACAAGACATTCAATGATGTCACCTTGTGCTCTAGGATAATTATTATCATTGCCATTTTTTACTGTTTTTCTGAGCTTTTTATTTTATTTTTTTTTATACACCAAATTTAATCGAGAAAAAAAATCAGCAGGTTTATCGATAATGGAAATAATTGTTCGTTGCAGCCCTGAACAAAACTAACATTCACTTGGACAACATCAACAGAATCGTGTCTCACAACATCATCCTATCATCTCGATACAACTGATATGACAAAATTCATGGGGGGCAGGAGAGAAATTCATTCTCTCCTGCCCCCCAATTACATGCATGTGTAGCAGAACTGGAAAAGGCCATGTTCTCCAAGGTAACCTGTGACGGGTCTTACAGGAGGACAGACTCACTGCTGAAAGTCATCCTGTCCTCACAGAGAACTGTGTGCACATTCTTGGCATGAAGTCAAAGTCGTTCAAGGTGTGTGTCAGTGTCCCCTTGCTTATTCGTGATGTTCATGGATATGCATCAAGGCTAAGCCAAGGTCTGACACTCCAGCTCAGTGACATTAGGATGACGTCCCTGCTGATTGCAGAAAAATGTCAGCCTTTTGTCTGACTGGTATTTGTAGCTGTGTGGTAGTTTGCTTTTTACATTTAGGCACATCCAGTTACTAAAGATATGTTTACACATACTGTTTAATGTAAAGATCAGCTTCCATCCTCCTCTTTAACATGCACCCCTGAGCAGATGCAAGAACAAACTGACCCTGCACTGACAGCTGTGACATTTGTTTGTAGAACACATTTATTTTCATTTGAGGAGATGAGAAAGTCTTTGCGCGGCCCCAGTTTTAAGATTACCTAAGGATTGTATCAATATTTATAGGTATTCCCCATAGCTGTTGTCTTATACAGGTGTTTGTTAGTGCATTAGAAACTGCAGTTCATAGTGTACATTTTCTGGCAGGATGCAGTAAAATGTTACTAAAAGCTCTTCTAGCAGGCTGCTACCAACCAGGTAAAACCTTTAGATATACGGATGATATTTTGTTGAGGTATATTGCGTTCTCAATGCACTTTCATGGTCTATCAAATGCAATAAAGTAGCACTGTCTCTTGATAAAAGTGCCTGGCAGGGTCAGGAAATTTGAGAAAACCATGTTTTTTTTTTTTATTACCTGCCCATTAGTTATTGGTTGAGATAAAGAAAATGACAGTAAAATGATCTTTAAATGATATCGTAACAGAATTCTAAGTGTCCACAATGACTGAGGGTTGGGCAATATGTGTATACCTTGCCTACCTGTTTCCACCTCGGGAGCTATCTCTAGTGTCTCTGCTATATATTTGTGGCAGGCTAAATCAGAGCTGGATTCTCGCATGATCTCGCAATCTGGACAGTGTTGTCTGGACAGTGTTGTCCAGCTGCCTCGCAAGATAACGTGATTTGGGCAGCAGGAATGCTTAACATGTTCTCACGTGATGTGAGAGCGACAGTTGGTGGCGGTAATGCACCTCTAAGCTGGTTTGCCAACTGCCGCATTAGAAAAGAGTGACAAGAAAACTTGGAGGAGAAGAGTGAAATTACGCTATGGTTATTTTAAACCATTTCTTAATTGAATTTACAGAACAATTATTGTATCGTGATATATACCGTTACCATGATATAAAATTACATATCCCGTGATAGAAGATTTTGGCCATATCGCCCACCCATTCAATGACTTCTTCAATACTGCAATGCCTGCTTTATCTGCCTTAACCATGAAGCCACTACATCGTGTTTAAAAATACTGCAGTGAGGCTTTTAACTAAAGCAAAGAGACAGGACCACATCTCCCCTGGTTTAGCATCTTGTCACTGGATGCCTGTTTCTCATTGATTTTTAGAACTGCTACTGTTTTTTAGTCCTTGAATGACCTGGCTCCACCTCGTCTCTGAACTTAAGATTCTGTGTGACCCCGCGAGCAGTCAGAAGTCCTCAGACAGGAGCTTCCTGACAGTTTCTATGTCAAGGTTAAAGACTATAGGTGACCATGCTGTTGGGGCTCCATAGCTTATGAACAAGCTTCCAGCACAGTGCCATCACAATTAAGGCCTTTTTATCATCTTTGATGTTTATTCTTCTTGCATCCCTGCTGCCTCGCCTGATCTGAGTATTTTGCATTCGTTATCCCCATGACTCCCTGTGTTTATTGAGGCATTTAGGTTAGTCAGTCATTATAACCTTGACTAACAGATTTCCTGCGGCAAATGCAGACAATCTGATAGTTATTGTTCTTGACAGGAAGACTTTATGCTATAATTTAGACTGTAAAATCCCCTCGCATTTATAAGATATATTTCAACAGCTATCATCACACCTCCACAATGTTTGAGCATGGCAATGCAATAGTGATGTAAAATATACTCTATTCTGTACCTGGTGCAATAAAGAGTGGGCTGAGACAGCATGAGGGTGGCCAAACACTACACAAATTAAAATGCCCACAAACATCTGGCAGCCGGTGATTTAAAAAAAAAAAAAAAATAGAAGAATACTATGGTCTCAGTAGTGAGCTTACTTATGTAGAATGGAACTGCTGATTTCTGTGCAAAAATGTACTTTGAGTTACATTAAGAACAATGCAATCCTCTGCATAGGCTGTATGTCATGAATCAGTGTGCATTCAACTTGCTGTATGACAATGAGATGAAGAGTTCTAAACATGGCTCAAACTGCAAACCTCCCACTGCATTAAAACTAAGTTATTTCATTATGGTTCAATTAAACATTTGATCAAAAAATACAGAAAAATGCCTGTTATATTTTCCTAAAGCCCAAGGTGACATCTTCAAATTGCTTGTTTTCTCCGACCAACAGTCCAAAACCCGGAGATATATTATTTTATGGATAGATAATATGAAGCTGGCCAAACCAGTTAACAGCACAAACTCAAAGTAATGAAAGTGCATTGTGAGATTTTGCCCTTGCTCTTGCATGTTTGATTATTTTTTGCTGTGACGGGAGCAAATGCCCACTCAGTCAGGAATATGTCAAAATATGCAACTGAATTTTGATTAAGATTCATTGCGCACTGCCAAAGCAGGATCACACACACACACCCGATTCACTGTTTTTCTTAATTAAATATTGTGCAGCGAGCACCAGGCTGTCGCAGGATAACCACAAAACCTGCGTGTTCTTTCCCCGCCTCACACTGGTTGGGTTATATCTTGATATCCCGCACCGTTTCCCAGTTGTTGCAGTAAAAATAATCAGTGTTGAAGATGGTGACACCCTCGGGACACCTGCGACACACACAATTTACTCGGGTCCATTAAAAAAATCGTAAGACAATTAAAGCTTCTCTCCTCTTGACATCACAGAAACCCCTCAGGACCGTTGGTTTCCAATCCCCTCTCCATATCTTCAGCCAAAAACACCGGGTTACTGAGACAACAGCTGTGTGCATTGCCTTTCTTTCCAATGTGTGTGGCAAAACTAGCGCCTGAAGCCATCATCATTGCAACGGAGGTAGACTTGTGACTGAGATGGTTGATGTGATAAAGCAGAATAATGGCTGTTCATCTAACGGTGTTGGTTAAATTTGACAGGAAACAAGAATTTGTTATAGAGGGAAAAAAAATTCACTTTTTGAATCGTGTACAGGAGGTTATGCAACCATGTAAGGGTTAAATTGTCTATTTCTGTGTGCCTGCAGCCTCAAAAACACCAGACGTGCGCCGCCACTCTATCTGCACACATCACACTTGACTGCAGTTTGTGCCGTGCACCTTGATTCACAAAATATGCACATACTGTCTGTGCCAATAACCTTCAAGCAATGTTTCTCAACTTATCCGGATAAGGAACAAAATCTGACCACCGATTGTCTTCGACTTTAAAAGCCTAAAATACCTCTTAATCCTCTGCCAACTTCAATCAAAAGTCCAATATTTAATGCTTTACTTCCTTTTTTTGTGCCAGATGATCAAATTAATGCACGGCCAGGGCAATGCTTCACTGAACAAACATCATTTTAAAAAAGGTTTGACAGTTTTAAATACAGCCATTATCTTTCTTCAACACCATTTCGAATGTGCATAATACAATCTCAGACATTTTAGTTTCCCAGGGCCTGCAGACAGTCTGCCTCTCCAATATAGCCGGTCCTGATATGAAGCTTTAGGCTCCTGGAAGATTCTGGCATTTGAGAAATTTTGACTGTCAACCTTAAAGGTCACACTAAACCCTGAAAGACATATAAGGTTAAGGAGAGTAGGTGAAAATAAGCGAAGAGCAAGGTTTATTGTTAGAGGATGAATGTTGACGAATTCATTGCGAGGCAAGTGTGCTACATTGTGCAAAATGTCTTATTCTACCCCCACCAAAAAAAACTGCTTTTGAGCAGCAGTTTATAGCTAAATACAAAAATATACTCCTAAATAACAAATCGAATCTCAATGATAATTTAACAAGATCAATTTGAACAGCGTAACTGTGCAACTGTGGCACAAGCTCCAACAGCCTGTCATCAAACAATAGTCAATGATTTGCTCTGCACATAATGTACTTGTTGGAAAATATTTTATGTGGTTTTGGCAAGCAGTTTTAGTCCCTAAATTACTAGGATGTTACATGAGATTGTTCTTGTGAGGAGTCCTCTGCCAAAATGCAGTAATACAAGTCGTTTCTTTGTGGAGTTTTAACGTAACAAATTACAGATGTGGCAGAAAATGTGTACAGGATTACGATCAGTGACAATCACAGAAATGATCCTGAATCAGTGGGCGCCTGGAGGTAACTTTATTCCTATGTGAATGGAGCTTTAGTGATTAATCTTACTCCTCTCTTGCACATAAATGGGGGAATAATGGGAGCTCACCAAAACAGAGGATGAATGAGGTAAGTAAAATTCTTGGTAGCAGTGATGATATGTTGAAAAATTATAATGTAATGCAAAAGCACTCCACAACCTTAAAATATTCAATTTCTTCACTTCATCCTACAAATTATGTTTGGTTGTATTGTGTGGATAAGTAAAGTAAGTGTGCCTCAATTTCTCCCTGTCTGTATTAACCCAGCATAGCCTTCTCATTGTCCTGCTTTGTTCCACTTCTCATCATCTTTGCCCCCGTGGAGCCAAGCTGTAAATTTCTCCTCAAAGCCTCTTGGTCATGACTGACATGATCATGGTGGAGGTTTCAATATACTTAGAGGGCCCATGTGATGATTACCTCATGTCAGCTGTTATCATTATCATCATCAGACAGTAGCTTTATGCCTTAGTCCCATCTCCACTTGAGCTGTGTGGTGGATCTCCAGAACAAGCTCCTCAATAGGGATGCCACAGTGAGGACATTTTCCCACCGGTTAATAAACTCGTGACAACACTGGTGTTACCAGTTACACCGGACATTTTACAAGAAAACGTATTCATCCATGGCGCTCAACATCTGCAGAGTGCTTACTTTGATCTTTAACGTTAGATCTTTAGATCTTCCCCTTACTTTGAACAAAACGAATGCTTAGAAGGTTGGTCACCTTCATCAGACAAAGTTTACAGATTGCCTCATTAATGTTACCAGGTTCCCTGTTAGCATTGGGTTTAAATCCGAAATATTGCCAAATAGGCACTTTTGCTTTTCGCTTTGACACCAAATCCTCCGCAATCGTCTTGACGGTCAACTCTCCTTACTTTTGTCACGTGATAAGTGAAATCTGACTCCTGCTACTCTGTGCTACCACTCTGCTACTGCTGTACAGAGCAGACACTTTCAGTTTATAAATGTAGCGTCCGTCGTCCGACTAAGTATTGATAACACGCTTACTATTTTACAAATTAGTTTTTTCATTTGATGAACGTGGGTGGTAATAGGCAAAAATTAACTAAATGGGTTTTTATTTCTATTTAAAAAAGCAAAGCGACAGTGGGGGCAGTGGGCAAGTAAAGTAATCGGTGTGTAATTGGTGTATGCCCGAACACCGTGTAACACTGACTACTTTGGCAAGTCTACTCCTCTGTAGGGCAACGTGAACATGAACACTAGTGGAGGGTCTATTATTTAGCATATTGACTCATTTCCAAAACATTAACATTAATTTATGGGCAGAATATTTGTCTCCTGCAAAAAAAAACAAAGGCAGTGCTTTCCCTTAACACTCTGGGAGACATTACCCATTACCTTTTATTTTGTAATCACTCAAGATACTTTGCATTTTACTGCATCGTGCCTTAGTGTGCCTCAAGGAACAATATAGAAATGCTAAACCGTGCAACGATCTGCCTCTGTCTTTGCCACACGTTTCATCTGACTGCATCTGCATGCAGAATCCAAAAAATAGCAATTACAAACAGATCCTCTAATCACGCCACTTCAGATGTAGCAGGCTCACCAAGTCACAGAAGCACAACATATCCATCTGTAAGTCTCGGAAAAGATAACGCCCTCACCCTCAACAAAATCTGCTCTGCCTGACACATTCCCTGCTGGACAATAAATCTGAGTTTGCTTCCCTTCCACCACACAGCCATTTACTGTTAAGAGGGGCTCTCTGCTCTGTGTGTCTCAACAGATGAAGAAACTGGCTGAGAAAAGTCATTTACTTGTGGTCACACTCCTGAGTCCAGGGAGTCATCGCGTTATGAGCCCTGTAGCATGCAGAGTGAGAGATGGCAGGGGAAAGGCTGCGAGGAGCTGCAGATGACTGTGCATTACATCAAATGAGAGGTGTGGTGAAAACATGAATATGTGATGTGCAGGGGAAGAACTCTGGCTGGCAAAGGACAGAGCAGAGAGAGGGAAATTATCCTCAGAATGAAAGCTGACTTATAACACTGATCTGGATGACGTCCAGTAATTAAGACCAGAGCGTGGCCTCTGACATTGGCTGGTTGAAAAGCATGAAAAGATGAAGCTAATATTAATGCAGTATCATGGTTCTTCCTGATGTGAATCTGCATGTCAAGCCTGCTTTTTAACCTGTGCACACACATTTCTACCTTCCCACTTTACATATGCAGAACCAACAGGTTCGTTTGTTATATACATCTTGTCTGCCAGTCACCACATTGCAGCATGGGTGCTCAGTTAGGGACCTTCTCCAGCGCTACTACTGGGTGGGAACCATGTGTTACCTATCTGTGTGACCCTGTGTCTTCTTGGGCAGCAAACAAACACCAAAACAACAATGCAACAGTAATTCTGACAGTGTCTCTTAGTCTGTGTTGACCCAATTTCATGTGACTTCTGCAATGGGTGAGATGTTTCGGGAAGATGTGAATAATTTAAGCTGTTGGGACTGATGTTATGGAAACATCATTCCAGTTGGATATTGCTCAGCATATGTGGCTACTGACACACTACATATCATGCACGGTCACCAACAGAGAGGAGGGGGTGAGGGGATAAAGAGGGAGAGAGTGACAGGCAGAGAGAGAGAGAGATTGTGTTTTTAATGAGGCAGGCTTATGTCACCTCATTATATGCTACAGCAAAACACACACACACACTATATATTGACTTTAAATTATTAAGTGAAACAAATGAAGTGGAAAAACGTGTGGCCATGGGAATGTTAGTTTTAACACGAACAGGCACCACTGGCTTTAATTTGATAGCCAGTGCTGTAATTGTAGGGAGGAGGAGGAGGAGGGGGGGGGGCAGATAGCTGCCAGACCCCTCGCTGTAACGGGGCTTTTATTCAAGGTTAAGTTAGCCTGTACTCAACAGTCTTGTCACTGGTTGCGGCAGCTTGTTTCTGACAGGATTTCCAGCACGCTGGGTCAAAGCGCGAGGCTGGAGTTACAGTGCAGGTGCGGATTCATTAGGCTTCCAGAAGCTTCACGCGCGCCGTCGTTTAATTGCCCATTAACTGAAAGTAACAATTATCTCTCGAGCCCTAGTGTCGCATTGTGTTGGCGTTTGACTGTCCTGAGAAGTCGAGTCAAGCCGCAGAAAACCATTTAACACCGCCATTATCTCAACTGCATTCCCACAAATACAAAAGAAAAACAACCCCAAAACAAAACAACAACACACATTTGTTGCTTACGCTGCCCAGACAATACTTTCAATACCCTGACTACCTTTATCAGACCAGGCAACAGCGCCGCATCCTCCTCACATCAGCATGAGAGGGACCTGTTAAACCATCAATTATACTGTGGTGGCTGCACAAACAGCAGTTGTTGCATGTGAATGAAACATTGCCATTGAGCACATTTCCGACCATCTCCAGCTATTATCCTGGCAGCGACATGTGCGAAACCTAACAAATCACGTTGCATGAAACACACCATAGGTAATTACTCGCATTAAAAAAAAATTGTCTCACCAGCAGCAGTAAGGGTTGTGATGTTGCTCTTTCTTCTCTCTCTCTCGACTGGGTTTCCTTGGAGTTAATGAGGTTCTGACGTTTGGTCCGACTGATTTCTCCCTCAGCTGTTATTGTCCACTGGGTTTGGATTTTTTTTTTTCTTCCAGCGGTGAAAGAATAGGGAAATCGGCGTCCTCTCGCAAAGCTCTGCCCTCTTCAAACTAACCTTCCCGCCCCCTCCTTCTACCCATCTCAGATTGGTGCTGGCCAGGAGGGGCAAACCCTGAACCCGAGGGCTGGTTTAGAGGCGGCGATCTGTCACGCGGATCAATGCCCACATGGACGTGCGGTGAACGTTTGCGGGAGGGCTCGCTGTTAACCGACCAGCTTGTCAGTGAATGCTCTCGACAGCTGGAAGGGACTCTTCCCCCCCCCTCCTCCTGCGTTACTACACATCAACCTGCCAGGCGAGAGAGAGCAGTGAGTGGGCCCACTTTCTCAACGGGCTCCGCGGTTCGAGCACTGACGCAGGGTGCCCTAGGTCCAACCACGACTGACAGAGATGCCAAGCCTGTGAGCTGCTGCTGACAGTGATATAGCAATCTCATCTGAGTCATTGCAGTAGTAGGATAAGGGAGCAGATCTTTCCCACTCTGTGACCTTGGGGTGGTGTGGTCTAATCAGAGAGATGAGCTGGGGGAAATCTGGGCAGGGGAAGAGGAAAAATGAGACATCTCACCTTCATGTCAAAATGTGTTAAAGGTGCCCTTGTGCAAGGCATGTAATGTCACCTCTAACCCCTGCTCATGCAGCAGCAAATAGTACAAGACTGCGCTTGCACTGTGCCAACTCCCAGGTGTGTTTGTGTGAATGTTTGTGCAAGCAGCAGCAGTCTCTGACCTGAATTTGTTCTCTATTTAATGTACAACATCAAATATATTACAGCTGGACAAAACTGATATGAGTGACCAGATTTCAGCTCACATTTAAATGAAATATTACAGCTCCATGGATTAAATAATTCCTGCTGTCAATTTGCAACATGAATGTCTTTTGGATTTATTGTAAAGTCTAATTCTGAAACCACACTGACTCCTGTTTTGTTGGCTGACCATGAAATGTGATGTGTTTACTTTCATGTTAGATAGCACACATGTTGCTTCCATGTATGTTTTGGTCCAATAGACACTGTAATGAAACACATTGTAATGAAGCATTCAATAGAAATGTGTCATTACAATGTACAAGGCTTAAATTATCTTTGATAAATAATGTTTGAATTTTACACATTACAGTGGTGTTCAAACTGCCCTTAAATATGTAATATCACTGCTAAATGTTACATCTACAGTTTCTGTGCTATATTCTCTGTCTTGATTAATGTTGGTGCTCTGGATGCTCATGCAGTCAGACTACTTAATAAACACTTAACATTCATAAGTAATAAACAAGCAACTTTTGCAGACAAAGCCCTCTGAGATTTAAGTCATATCAGCTCAGTAATATCAGCCCTTACCTTCAGGTGACTTTACTGCAGCCCTTCATCTTGAATGAATTTAGCACAATAGATAATGGAAGAATTAAAGGATAGGTTCACTGTTTTTCAAGCCAGAGCTTATTTTAATTTAGTTTCCTATCATTTATAATAGTCCATAGGACGACTTTGAAAATAGCTTGATTTTGAGAAACTCACATGGCTTTAACACAGTTCAGTGGGGCAACTGTATAGACCTTTTTAAACACCCGATGAACCTCCCCTGTTGAAATCAAAAAAATCTCTCAGTTCAGTCAGCACTGTCCATGTCTGTATTTCTACCAATAAAAAGAGGCTGGCTCACTAACTGTCACATCTGTGACATTGTATGCATCTTGAATACAGCTGTGCCAAAAATGGGAAGTCCACAAACCTGTTGAAAGCATGTGACTGTGACTTTTGTTTTTACTTTAATACAGTACTTAAACTGTCACCACTTTCACCAGCCATTGCCTGGCTTTTCTGGAAGGGAAACGGGAAAGCAGGATTCCTCTCTGTGAGGTCCACCCCAAGGTTTTTTGCATCTTGTCCCTAATTAAGTTTCCGCGGAAGGGTTTCCCCTCGTTCTCACTGAGGGTCTAAGGGTGGAGTGCCATTTTCATTTATCATTTTCATTTATTGTTTCATTGTGAAGCTGTTTGAGACTGTAATTGTAATTAGAGGCTGTAATAAACTTGATTTGCTGTGAGCTCCTGTGGGCGAGGAGAGGGAGAGGTGCCGGCCAGTTCTGCCAAGGAGCCTGTGAGCCACGAATAGAGAACGGGGTCTGGGTGTCAGACTGTAGGTTTTAGGGCAAAAATCATCCATGCACCCCAAAGCTAACGGGTTCTCTGCCTATATCATGCTATATCTGCTTCCTTCTGGCTTATTTCTTTAATCTCTCTCCTTATTTGTTTTATGTGCAACCTCCCAGCACGTAAGGACTCGTACTCGTAATACCTGCAAACATGTCCCGTTTAAAGCACGACATTTTACACCCATGTGCCATATCCACATTTTCCAGTTACCAAGTGCCTTACAGTTAGCTTCCTTTCAATAATTCCTTGAGCCAGCATAATCATGTCCTCAGGCTAATAATTATAAACTCTGGAAAAACTGACACTGAGATATGTGGTTGTCTCGGCTGCTTTTGTTAATTAGTCCCAGCTTGTGGACAAGAATAAACTGTATGCAGAAAAAGTGCGACAGTTTATTTAGAAATGGACTTATAATATTGTGTAATGCAAAGAACATGTTATCTTTTGGAATTTATTTAGTAATTGAGGTATTCTCAACCCTAACAGCTCATAAATCTGACCACTACTGCACCTCTGAACCTATCATTTTTGGCACATTTCAGGTCCAAACACTGTAATCCCTGCAGTCACGTTGTTCGAGAAGCAGACTTGAGACTCAAAGGTTGCCGGTGCCCAATCCAGCTGAGTTTGGATGTGAATGAGAAATTCTTAGCGCGCGATAACACATCGACTTCTGGGGGTCATTTTGAGTGAGACACTTCAGCCTCAAGAGGTGCTGCTGGCCAAAAAGGTTGCACTCAGCTGCTCCAAGGTGTGAACACATGTACCTGAATGTCATGTTGGCAAGCAATCTCATTGTTACATCCAACCTTTCGCTTTTTGTTTCCTCCCTCTTTCTTCTTCTCTCTGCGCCTAATGAGTGTGACCTTTTCGACATTCTGTATTCCTGAAAATGTGGCAGCTGATTTCTTTTTTTTTTCTACATTCATTATCAAATACATTCATATTGAAAATTCAACCAAGGGGCCCACGCTATGGTTGGTGTGTGTGTGTGTGGGTGTGTGTGTGTGTGTGTGCCCAGGTCTGAGCTACAGGTGCAATGGGTTGTCAGGGCTGATAAATAAATGCAAGATGATTTGAAGAGTTGATGTTTTTTCTTTCATGAAGACAAAGCAGCGTGTTAGATTCTTGCAGATGGGCGCATTGTGTTGTCAGATGAGATAAATCAATGAATAACTGTGCACCGCAGAGCCGCCTTGTGGCAGCTAGCTCTAAGTCGCTGCCAAGCTAATGAACAAATCAATCACATCACTGTGCATTAAACAATGTCATGTAAAGGATGTGTGAAATGTAAGAAAATGTATATGCTTACAGACAAAGCTTTGCACAAGTTCAGGCAGGAAGCACAGCTTATTACGGCCAACATCAGCTAGCCATCAGCTGATCCCAATTAGCACTAATTACTTTCAGCATTTAATGCCAGGCAGTTCATTGAAGCTGTCCGCTCTTCATTTAAGCCATCAGCTCCTCTGTCATTCAGTGGTTCTGTCACATTGCACATTGTGTGGATTTACCGCTCCAGCCTCTTCCTGTTCCCCAGTAATCAAATACACATGCAGTGGTATGTTTCTGTAGCCCTGTCCCTCATAATGACGTGCATTCCACATGTCAGCGATATGTGTTTTGCAGGGCTCTAGTCCGTACACCACCGGGGTGGTTTGATCTCGAGCTGCGTGGATTGTGACAGGGAGAACCGTAGAGAGCTGAGTCTCTGTTGCCAGTTACAACCACGTAAACATTTTTAAAATAATAGTTTTCACTTCACGGCGGGAATGTTTCTGACTGATACGTGCACGTTTACCACAGAGCCAAACTTTTCAATTTAATGCTGTGTATTGCATTAGGAGGACTTACAGTATATAAAGGAAGTGCTGTGATCATCACATAAAAAAAAATCAAGCAACACAAATCATTGTCAACCGTATAATTAATCACCAAACGCTTTGGGATTCAGCTCATAAACACTGTTTGTCATGGTCCAAAAAAAGAAGCTTGATGCTAATTGCTTTTGAAATATATTGTTGCTTGTTAACAAGTCCTCACTCACATCCATCAATCTGTCCACTCTCTGTAACTGTTTCCCTGTCTCCCAGAGTCTTCGCTTCTACAGTAAACGCAATGACAAAACAGGTTATTTGTCAGAGAGCTCTAAAATGACCCAATGTTGTTAAGGTTATGTATAGATGACCATCATGAGTAAAGGAAGCCAAAGTTGACTGTTCCATCCTCCAGCCACTTCCTTTTCGCAGCACTATAAAACCGTTGCACTTCTTCCTGTTGGGCACTGATGATACTGTACAGTTGCCATGTAAATCAAATTTTTATTTCTTTGGGGTTTGGTTTTTTTTGTACATATTTATTTTTTAGTTTAATTTTCATTTAGTTAGTCATTTTTGGAGGTGTGATATTTAAATGTATAGTGAGACCACGACTAACACCTGGTCTCATGCTGCCCGAATGAAATACCCTCAAAGACTCAGCAGCAATCTGAATTCGGACCATTTAGCTCAAAATAATCCCAGATGGGACTCAGATGGCATTTTTCACACAGGATGTGTAGCTGCTCTCAGGTTTCATGGCCAAACACGTCGCTCTACAGCAATGCTTCTCAATCCTAGTTCCTGGCACTCTGGGTACTGCTTGTTTTCTTCACCTCGTTAATTGAAGCTCATTGCATTCTCTCAGCATTCTGGTCTTTAATCAGTCCTTGATTAGATGGCTGAAACGAATGGCCAAGAGCATGTTTAAACTGAAGCCCCTCCACAGTCGTCCCAAGATGTACTGTATATATACAGCGGGCCTCGTGAGACTAGGTGAGCCCTGCCTGTCCCAGAAGTGTGTGTAGCCTATTTGGCTGTCGAGCACAGAACAGAAGTCTACATTTGTTCTCAAAAATAGTTCTCTGGAGAATGCACAGGTTTGTGCCAGTCGATCAGACTGACTTCAGTTCCCAGTTGTGTATTTGTGTTGTTTATTTCACAAGGGACAAATTTCTAACGTGGTGTAATAACTGTGAGGTTTAATATGAGCTAATAAACTGAACAATAAAGATATACCTCCTTTTATGTGTGTATCAGCACCCTATATAAAAGGCCATTGTTCACTCAAGTATACTTGATTATGTTTATGCTAGGGCAGTCCATTAAAACAGGAATATACTTGATGAAACTGGAATTGTTCTGAATAACTTATGTACAAATTACTATAGTAATTCTTAAAACTAGTTGTAATGTCATACAAGCATACTTTATAGCTTGATCTACCTGAAGCTCTACTATATCTATATATCATTAGCATTAAATACCGCAGGCTACTTGGCTGTTGGTATAATTCTGTTGACCTCTATAGATGTTGATAGGAACAATGTCTTTTCTCACATTTTCTAATGGTAACAGACACATTTTAATAACATACAGAAGCTGTGTCACTCCAACTATTTTACGGATGAACAGTATCATTAGTAAATAACCATGTGCCTTCACGACAACAAAAATACAGATATTTATTAGGTAAGCAATAAGTAAGAGAATCTACTCAGTTAAAAACTTGAATAAAGTTAATGTTTCCTGTTTCATCTTCACATCTACCAGAATACATATCACGTAATTCAATTCCATATCATGTAGAAATTACAGTGGCGGTGTCGCCACTTTGACTCTGAATGGACTGACCCCCAAGTACCACCCCCTTCCCTCAATGCACCAATCAAAGCTAAGCATGAACAATGACAACCTTGCAAAGATTTGGTCATTGTTTCACTCTGCTGTCTCAGCTGGTGAGCGCCCACACGTGTTTTACAAACTACACAGACGCTTTGAATATGGTCAGAAGGTGGTTGGGCGATGACAAGATGGGCCCAAAGCCAAAAACAAATCTAGTTAAATGTCAAAAGCTGTGCGGAAGAGCTCACGGTGAGAGGATGGATCATGGATGACCGTTATCTTTACTATAATAACTTGGTATTATATTTGAAACACTGTAATTGAATTCTTAGAAAGCATAGTAACCCTAAGAATTTACTTAAAACTTCATTACAAGCACAAACTGGACCCCAGGGGGTGAAACTATATAGTGCTGTAGTTTTAATCCAGAACTCTTTGTGCGTAGTTACATCAATCTCAGCTGCTAACTCTGTTACCCCGAGTCTATAAGCTGCTGAAGTTAAATACAATAATAAGGACATGATGAATAATGCACAAGTAATGTTAATATTAAAGGAAAGAAATTCAGCAAAAGCTTGGCTCTGTAAGAATGCAATGGTAATGACCAATATAAGCAATACAATGATGAATACAATTGACAGTGCTCATAAAATTCTAATAATGTTGGAAGAAGAACTTCATTATGTCTCTTTCGTAATCCAAGAAAGAATTATAAGACCTATTTCTCATATTCTAATAATGTGATTTATAGAGTAGCTAGGTGATGGAAACATATTTTAAATTCTGCATGTGGTTTATTTTCTAATCAGCGTTTTTGTCTCCATCACACAGATTAAAGCAGGAAGGATTAGGAGGATGACATGCAGCAAAGGTCCAACATTTTGCAAGGTACACACATTATACCACTGAGCCATCCACATGTAACTGTAAGTCCAGTTACATAACATAAGGCCTCTGGTATGTCACTCAACCTCTTCCCTCACAATGAAGGCACATACTTGGAAAATATAAAGTTTTTCTTAAAGAAGGATGGTGATGTTGATCATGTGTAATTTGTATCTTTCTTTAACATAAGGTTTGATCTTTCATCAAGTCTGTTCATCATTCATAGTATCCGTTCTTATACAGTGGGGCAAAAAAGTATTTAGTCAGCCACCAATTGTGCAAGTTCTCCCACTTAAAAAGATGAGGGAGGCCTGTAATTTTCATCATAGGTACACTTCAACTATGAGAGACAGAATGGGGGGAAAGAATCCAGGAAATCACATTGTAGGATTTTTTATGAATTAATTGGTAAATTCCTCGGTAAAATAAGTATTTGGTCACCTGCAAACAAGCAAGATTTCTGGTTCTCACAGACCTGTAACTTCTTCTTTAAGAGGCTCCTCTATCCTCCACTCGTTACCTGTGTTAATGGCACCTGTTTGAACTCGTTATTAGTATAAAAGACACCTGTCCACAACCTCAAACAGTCAGACTCCAAACTCCACTATGGCCAAGACCAAAGAGCTGTCAAAGGACACCAGAAACAAAATTGTAGACCTGCACCAGGCTGGGAAGACTGAATCTGCAATAGGTAAGCAGCTTGGTGTGAAGAAATCAACTGTGGGAGCAATTATTAGAAAATGGAAGACCACGGAGATGCTCTGCACGCAGGAGGAAACCTTCGGTCCGCTGCTGCCTGTCATCAGGTCCGTACGCTCAACAGGCAGCGTTTACTCTGTGGTTCATACGAGAGTCTCTGTAATGCNCACCAATTGTGCAAGTTCTCCCACTTAAAAAGATGAGGGAGGCCTGTAATTTTCATCATAGGTACACTTCAACTATGAGAGACAGAATGGGGGGAAAGAATCCAGGAAATCACATTGTAGGATTTTTAATGAATTAATTGGTAAATTCCTCGGTAAAATAAGTATTTGGTCACCTACAAACAAGCAAGATTTCTGGCTCTCACAGACCTGTAACTTCTTCTTTAAGAGGCTCCTCTGTCCTCCACTCGTTACCTGTATTAATGGCACCTGTTTGAACTCGTTATTAGTATAAAAGACACCTGTCCACAACCTCAAACAGTCAGACTCCAAACTCCACTATGGCCAAGACCAAAGAGCTGTCAAAGGACACCAGAAACAAAATTGTAGACCTGCACCAGGCTGGGAAGACTGAATCTGCAATAGGTAAGCAGCTTGGTGTGAAGAAATCAACTGTGGGAGCAATTATTAGAAAATGGAAGACATACAAGACCACTGATAATCTCCCTCGATCTGGGGCTCCACGCAAGATCTCACCCCGTGGGGTCAAAATGATCACGAGAACGGTGAGCAAAAATCCCAGAACCACACGGGGGGACCTAGTGAATGACCTGCAGAGAGCTGGGACCAAAGTAACAAAGGCTACCATCAGTAACACACTACGCCGCCAGGGACTCACATCCTGCAGTGCCAGATGTGTCCCCCTGCTTAAGCCAGTACATGTCCAAGCCCGTCTGAAGTTTGCTAGAGAGCATTGGATGATCCAGAAGAGGATTGGGAGAATGTCAGATGAAACCAAAATAGAACTTTTTGGTAAAAACTCAACTTGTCGTGTTTGGAGGAGAAAGAATGCTGAGTTGCATCCAAAGAACACCATACCTACTGTGAAGCATGGGGGTGGAAACATCATGCTTTGGGGCTGTTTTTCTGCAAAGGGACCAGGACGACTGATCCGTGTAAAGGAAAGAATGAATGGGGCCATGTATCGTGAGATTTTGAGTGAAAACCTCCTTCCATCAGCAAGGGCATTGAAGATGAGACGTGGCTGGGTCTTTCAGCATGACAATGATCCCAAACACACCGCCCGGGCAACGAAGGAGTGGCTTCGTAAGAAGCATTTCAAGGTCCTGGAGTGGCCTAGCCAGTCTCCAGATCTCAACCCCATAGAAAATCTTTGGAGGGAGTTGAAAGTCCGTGTTGCCCAGCGACAGCCCCAAAACATCACTGCTCTAGAGGAGATCTGCATGGAGGAATGGGCCAAAATACCAGCAACAGTGTGTGAAAACCTTGTGAAGACTTACAGAAAACGTTTGACCTCTGTCATTGCCAACAAAGGGTATATAACAAAGTACTGAGATGAACTGTTGTTATTGACCAAATACGTATTTTCCACCATAATTTGCAAATAAATTCTTTAAGAATCCTACAATGTGATTTTCTGGATTTTTTTGTTTCTCATTTTGTCTCTCATAGTTGAGGTATACCTATGATAAAAATTGGAGACCTCTCTCATCTTTTA
>LKNJ01000787.1:61050-117272 GCA_002120245.1 Maccullochella peelii
CCTCGCTCATCTTTTTAAGTGGGAGAACTTGCACAATTGGTGGCTGACTAAATACTTTTTTGCCCCACTGTATGTACATCTTCAGACCGGCGGTTTGAGCTACATGTAGCATCAGTGAAAAAGAACCTGACTGCCAGTCTGCTCTAAAGGCTTCAAAGAGTTTGCAGTTGTTATGTGGATTTTATGAAGCAGAAACTGTGCTGTCAAGATTTTCAGGGTGGAGAATACCCGAAAGAATGACTTCTACCAGGGAATATTTACCGCAGCACTCATCCAGGCATAACAACCTTAGATCCTTGAATTAAGCTGTGAGCTGAAACCACGCTTGAGTTTGCACAAATGATTTTGCTATTAAGCAAATTAAACATAATGGAACTACGTATGCCTTGCATGTCTAACTGTATTATGTAAGCATACGAGTTTATTTGCACAAAATGACAAAGTCCTGTGTTACTTGCACTTCTGTTCATTTCTGCCTTTCAATCAAATAGTCCATTGGTGAGGCTGCTCTTAAGTAAAAGTTTAATTTAAAAAAACAAATCCCTTTGCAAAATATCTTTGTTAGTCCCTTGTTGTAGACAAGGTTTCCCATGTTAAGTAGGGAAATGTGATGAATTTAGAGAATGAACAGGGAAAGAAGCTTATCTAGAAAGAGGAGAGACACAGCAGCACTTGCGATGTATCCTAAGAGGATGCGAAGTTAGTCTTTCTGTAGATACAGCTGGCACTGGCAGCATAACCATTTGCTGCAATACATGGAAGCAGCACAGAAATTAATTATTGATGTGTTATGAGAGACAACCATACATCATTATGGCGTTTTAGGTGGAAAGAAAATAAGAAAGAATTATTGAGTAGGCACAAGTTTGGTCAGCCTGGGTACACAAGGGAAGGGGAAATGCAAGCAAGCATAAAATCAACTTGCTATAGTGCCAAAGAAAACAAACACCAGCCTGTATGACCTGACCTTCTACAAAGGTCCATCATTCAGCTCTCTGTTTACTTTGAAGAGCTCACTGTGCCATAGGATGATGCAGTAAATGCTTTACATTAGGCATATGGAAGTAAAAAGCATAAATACAGCAGAAACACCCTGAGCCTGCAACCAAGGCTGAACAGTGAACAGTTTACAGCTTGAAAAAATGTGGCCGGGGGCTTTCATCAACAGCCGAATGCATCTTCAGAGGCATATAAAGAAGAGCAGCGAGTGGCTGTGGTGGAAGAGAAACGACTTTACTGTGTCAGGGACCCAGAGTCGGAAAATTAATCTCAAGGGATAAGTGGCTTACAGTAATGTATCATATACAGTAATGACAGGTTGTGGTTAATAAAATGCATTCACTGAAAGTCTGTGATGGCCAGTTTAATCTGATCCACTCCACCCCAGCCTATAGGTGTGGCTGGAAGCTGATTCTGGTTGTTATTCAGAATGATATGGTTAACATAAATCACAGCTGGATCTTTGATTCCTAAGAAATTAAAAAAGATTGATTATATCATATTTTCTGACAATCAATAAAGCCTGTCTGATGACTGGAATTGATCAACATGGTGGCTGACAATAAGGGTCATGACCTTTACAATCACCGGAGGAGGTATGGTAATGAAAGGCTCTGAAGCAATTATCCCGTCAGCCCTGGGATTCTCTATGTGATCAGTGGACCAATATGGCCTCATGTCTACAATCACATTAAGTCTTCAGTAGCCACCCGAATGTGTTGGACCTGTTAAAGCAAACAGTGCAATAATCAACACAGAGGCGTTGGTGTGACTTTAAGCCCCAATTCAAATGTCACAACTCAAAGCACAGCCTCGGTACACCCTGAAGGAACTCTGGCCACAATTTCCAGCATATAAGTCTTTTTTTTTCAGCACACAAGATCACAAACAAGTGCTGGTTTGAGAAATGTATGTGTGTGTCACAGAGGTGTGCATAGGTTTGACAGTAGCTAGTGTGTCCATGTGCAGTCAAGACAGCAGCAAGGCCTCAGTGGATCATATTAAATCAACAAAAGTGTAGTAGGTCTTAGTCATACTGTTGTTTCTATCAGAACAGAAAGCAGAGTTATACTTATACTACAAAATAGTTCTCCTACACCCCGGTGCTCTGCACCTGTTTCCGGATTTTGAGTGTTATAGAGAGGTGTTTTTAATATACAATTTTCTTTTCGCGACGGATTAATTTGTTGAACAATCATGTAGTCTTTAAATGTGAAAACTAGTATATAGTTTGATATTTTCAAATTGCTTGTTTTGTCCAACCAACACCCCAAAACCCAAAGATATGATGATATAAGATAATATAAAACAGAGGAAAGCAGCAAATCCTCTCATTTAAAATGCTGTAACCAGTGAAGCATTTTTTCTTGATAAATAACAGACGATAAATCTGTTATTAAAACCTTTGCTGATTTAATTTCTGTTAATCAACAAATCATTTCAGCAATAAGTACAAGCTTCACGAAGCCAGGAATCAATGCAGCGCTAATGTACTGGATTACATACAATTGTACAGGTGTACCTAATAAACTGGAAACTGTATATCAAAGGACATTTTTGGAAATAGGCTTATTCACTTTCTTGCAGAAAGTTAGATGAGAAGATTGATACCACTAACGTGTGCACGCTAAGTATGAAGCTACCACCTGCAGCTGGCTAATTTAGCTTAGCATAAAGACCCGAAATGTTGTTTTTTACACTTCGATTTTTGTACGGATTAAACCAACAAGATACAATGTGTTAAGTAGTGAGCTTTAGAGGTGCTAGTAGGCAGATTTTCTCACTTTTTGACCGTGCCAGGCTAGCTAGTTATTCAGTTGATACAGAGCACGTGGGCCAACATTTAAGGACTGCTTGTCCTCTGAATTTCATAAATGAATATTTTGATAATGAGGTGGCTGTGCTATCACACTGCAGGGAACTATAACTAACTATTGAATAACACATTTCAAATAGAACAAAATAACCCCCTGTTTGCTCTGGGCTAGTGGGAGAGGAGTACTGTAGCAAGCTAGTTTGCCATAAATTTAATCCCCTACATCTGGGGCCATGGAGCTGTAATGTCAAGGTGAGAAATGCAGACTGGAACCTCGAAGACATCTACTACTAATGATCAGATTTTCCTGGAAAATATGTCTGGAGGAGGGGATGAGTAACACTCTGCCCTAGATGTATCACAGTGGGGACTTTTTCCTGTGGCATGCAGTCATGTAGTCAAGACTGGTCCTATTAACCCCACACTGGAAACAGCATTATTTGGTGAACAAAAAAAAAAAAAAAAATTGAATAATGGCTGAGTCTTGCCAGCAGTGTTCTGTAGAGGTACTCATTTTTGCTGCCTGTGGTACTGTCATGGTGACTCTTTCAGATTGGGCATTGGTAAGTTTTGATACTTCAGTGTGACCATCCATAAGTGTCCTTCAGCTGAGCATTTTATAATTGTTCCAGTTGAGCTGCTTAGTAAAACACAGGAGGATATGGCATGTATGGAAATAATGTCTGAAGAACCCCCCCCACACACACACAAGTAAGTTAAAATTTGCCTCATGGATGGATGACAGATGGATGGATGGATAGATATAACAGAATCACTGCTCCACTCTAGCATATTCTCAACATAATCTTTCTCTTGTTCAGAGTAAGAACTGGCATGTTTCATCTGACAACATATAGTAAGCGCACTACCCTTGTCAGTGATGCTTCCACAGCAGTGCAGATGGTGGAACAGGGTATAAATTGTGAGAGCTTGTCAGGGATCTTGCCTCAAACAGCAGCACGGTCATTGTGGTAGGGTCTACATTTTGATGTGGTGCGTGGATTGTTAGCTGCAGGTGCTTATTACCATTGGCTGAAAGTGCTCACACCTACAGGGACGCTGTCTGTAATTCTGGACCACAGTAATTTTGGATGGACATTTTAAATAACTATTTTAATTATTACAAATTTGGTTGGTAGGTTAAAAGGTGATTATTTGTTGGCATACCTAATACACAAACAGTAGATGAACGTTATAGTTATTTCAATCTATTTGATTTATTTTTCAACTGTAATTTTGGACATTATTTAGCTTCATTTTGGAGCTTAAAGTGGCTGACAGCGTGGATTGAGAGAGAAAGGAGGTTGGTATGCAACAATGGTCCCAGGCTGGGTTTGACTCAGGAATGCTGCTTTCATGGTGCACGCTTTAGTGAGCTAAGCCACCCGGACACCCATTCCAATCTCTGTTTTAATGATCAAGTGAAGAGAGTGGTTCAGTCTTTCTCTTTCTCCTTTATTATTACTTGCTGACCTCACGAAAGCTATCCTTGCTTTCATCTCTTCTCATCTAGATTAGTTGATTAGTTTACCCTCTACTCCGCTCTCAGCCAGAATTCACTCCACTGTCTGCAATTAGCGCAACATGCAGTCAGTGTACTTTAAACCAACCAAGAGAGTCCAGATCATATCATGACTATGTAAGCCTCACTACACTCATTTCCAGATTGCTTCAGAAAGTACATTTCAGACTTCTTTTAATGACTTATGAGCCAGTGTGCAACCTCAGATCTATTAGGTGGAGACCCCAGGGTGCTCTAAAGTCCAGTGTTAAGTTTCAGTTCTACTTCACTTCAAAGTGACTTTGATAGTTGTTTTATTGTTTTATCTTTTATTCTATTCTGTGTGGACTTTGCAAGGGGCGAAATCTTCAGTCAGACAATGGGGGGTCCAACTAGGGGGCCTGATGGCGTATTATTTACTATTTTTTAAAGGTAGCTGTCAGCAAATTAAAATAAGGTACTATTGATCAATTATAATTACCATCAGATGTTTACTGGTCAATAACGGCAACTTTATCTCAAATGAATCATATTCATGCAACTATGTTTTTCTCTTGTTTCATAATTTTCTTTATATTAGATAAAAAGTTTATATCGAACGTTGGATTGTTCACTGCCAACGTTTTTCAATTGTTTATTCCTAAAACTCATGGAAACTACAGACTTAGCATTGCACTCCTGTAACATTGTCTGACTCACGATGGACGGTCAGGGGGAAAAAAAGGATTATATGCAGTAGTCTCCCCAAGACCTGTAAGCTTTGATGTGTAAAATCGGTGGAGGTACTCTCTAAGATTAGGAATCCACACTAATGATCGCTGACCACTAGTGACACGGGATGCAAGCACAGAATACTTCCATTAGAACAAAGTTTTGGAGTCAAGGTTGATAACCCAGGGTATGAACTCTCTACACTAAAATATTTACTCCTCGACTTCTACTTTCCAATAAGCCCTGTGAAGCTGTTGAGCAATGACTTGCTGTTCCGGAGTCCCACCACCACCGTCTGGTGTTTTCCCAGGAACAGTGAGCACAGCTTGATATGGCAGGAAGAGGCTGCTCAAAAATCAGATTCTGACACCACAACTTGTATCTACAGCATGATCACGTAAAGTGTGTTTTTCATTAAAAAAAAAGTTAACCTCCCATAGTTTACATCACAAGACTGGATTAGGCCCAGCTGTGCATGCGTGACTCTCCCAGCAGCATTACCGAAGCACCTGCCAAATGTTTCATCACAGCTGATTGTAAGAGTACATGTGGTGCATTTCTTTTTATCTAACTGGAACAACTCCTCAGGTTGCCAACAGCTGAATTCAGGAGAGGGGCTTGTTTTTGCTGAAAATAAAATAAATTTTCATCAGATGCATTACAGCAAAAAAATCTATGGCAATGATCAATGTTCAAAATAATCAGTTAGGGATTTAATTCAGTTAACACAAATGTGATTACAGGAAAATACAAGGAATAGTGCAAGAACATGGTCGTCAAAATGTTTTTTATGTAATAGTAATGAGATTTGACAGTCTCTAAAGTCACACGTACACTTTTAAACACAACTAAACCGCAAATGTCAACCTGCTGGTGGCACTAGAGGAAAAGTCAGGGGATCGCCAAAGTCATCAGGATTCATCACAAATGTCTGTGCTAAATGCTGTCCCAATCCATCTAATTGATGTTGAGATATTCCACTGGATAAGTGAGAATTTGCTGCTGGCGCTAGAGGAAAGGTGAAGGGGTCATCATCTTGCTGCCATGAATGTAGCTTTTGTTTAGTTTTAAAGCATTTTGTATTGCAATCTCTAATGAAAGGCTATGTGAGCTATAAGGCTTTGTTCAGGTTTTAGTCACCCACCAAAACATGAATATTCAGCAGTAAGTGCTTAAAGAATTAGCTTCAGGGTTTCACGTAGGCTCAAGATTTTACCGTGTTTAAAGATGTACAGATCTGTAGATGTAAGAGACAGAATGAGAAAGGTTAAATCGGAAAAATAATATTATTTTTATGACTTAATGGCAATCTTGGTTACGCAATTACTCCAGCACCCCTTAATCATATGCTGAGCTGTAATGTTGGGGATTAGCCTTGGCCTATTTTTCCTCCTCACACTACAGTACAGAAGCTCTTCTACTTCTTCATACATCTCCCTTTTCCTTCCTCATCCTGTTCCTTTTTTTGCTCTTTATTACAGTATCACAACCCTCAATGATCTTGCAGGCGCCCAACACACATGATAATTTAATCGTGTGCTGGTGCAGCTTTAATACTAAGCTGTGATGGCAAGCACTGCAAAGCGGCAAAGCTGGAGGTATTTCACTGTGTGTGTGTGCACCCTTCTTCCACTGGTGTTTTTCTGCTACAATTCGTCTGCCATTTTTCTAGTCCTTTATGATGTTCACAGTGTCTTTTTGCTTTTAACACTGTATGTAATGGAGAGGTGAGTTTTTCTTTTGCTGACTCTAAAGCTCTCACTCATCACAATACCGTGTCCACTCAGGTTGATTGGCCCTCAGGGATGGTTTTTCATTCGTACCCTTTAATCTGTGGTGGCATTCTGGGTCTGTTGCCTTGTTATTTGTGGTCTTGCAGCACCAGCGCACTCGGTGAAAACACTGCCTATAGCTACACTAATTGTTTTTGCTATCAGCACCTAACATCCAAAATGAATTAGGGAAACAGCTTTTGTGTAGTCTGCTCCCTCTCTTTTTGGACAGCTGATGTGACAGCAACTTTTTGTACTGTCTTTTGTACTGCTGTCGACAGCATTATGATGGATATTCTTGTGCTCTTTTCAGCGCTATGATACATTCACCAATACTGCACCTTGAAGACAGTGGCCTATTTCACAGAAAACATTTTGAAATGTTACAGTAAGAAAAGCAAAGGTGCAAATAACAAAATTAATGACGACTCACTGGGCCAGCTGAATAGAACAGAGCCATTAGTTATAATTAATGTTATTAAGACTTGTTCTTTTCCCACTATGACGATCAAAATGACGATATACATACAGATACTGAGAAGGTGACAAGCATGTGTTGTACCTACTGCGGTACATCACATCTATCTGCAGATGAGCACAATGTCTCAACACATATGCTTTGTGCCCACAAGGTGAGAGAAATTAATTCTCACACCATAAAAGGACTGCACAGAGAATACAAAACTTGAAATGGGCAGTATTTCCACTGAACTTGTGGTTTTGGCTCATACCGATGGATGGCAGTATACATTTGCTTTAGATAACTCTGGTAAACCCTGACTTCAGTTCTAAACTAATGCGACAATGTGCACTTGGAAATGGTGTGTCCAGGGGCCGGTTTCACAAAGATAGGCTTTGACTGTAGCTTACATCTAACTATGAGCAAGACTTCAGATAGACATCTAAATTCATTCGTTGCACAAAGAGGTCTAGTTCTTGACTATCTTAAATAGATACATTTGTCATGAATTCTGGGTAAATAAAGACTTTCTTTAAACAAAAAAACATGGCTAACCGAGCAGTTGCTTCCAGCTGTTGAGCTCTGTTCACTCCAGCAGAAAATGTTTTACCTTCTGGAAGAACAGTGACATGTCCTTGACATGTTACTGGGAAAACTCATTGACGAGTGTAACAATACAAAAACCTTCCAGTAGCATAAAGTCTCAGTGCAGTGCAGACCTGTAGCAGAGCTGAGCTGCTGTGGCTCCTTACTGTGGCAGGACTCAGTACTAGTGCTGACTTGTCAGTCAGGCTCAGGATAGTTTCCTTGGACAAATGAAAACAACCGATGATGTCCTCACTGCTGTATATTTCCAACAGGTTACTGCACTCTCTATAAACTCTTTCCCTCGCTCCACAGCATTGTTGGCAAACCACAAATCAGGAACTATGTTTTCCTGTTCTTTGTCTGGTGCCACTGGTCAGCTGGTGTCACTGATTGTTACCATGGAAACATGGCTCTTAGATCTGAGTTATCCTGGGGGTAGCTGGTTGTACTAACTTGTCAGTCAGGCTCAGGATAGTTTCCTTGGACAAACGAAAACAACTGATGATGTCCTCACTGCTGTATATTGGCAAACTTTTTAGGCTTAAAACAAGTCAGTCTTTATTTTTGTGAAACTCTCTAACTTGCATTAGACCAATCTAAGAGCAAGATTAAGACCGGCCTAACACTACAGACCAGCTTTCATGCTCATGCTGTGGCTTCATTTTAGCTGTAGATATTCCTCAGCTGTGGCAATAACTTCAGCTAATATCTCTGATTACCGTGGTCATGTGTAACGGTATGCTGTGCTGTTAAATATCAGTGTTGTCAGAAAATGTAAGGTAATTATTTTATAATCAGCACAATGTGAAGAATGCGTGAAAGTGGCTTATCTTGCACAGGCTTTGGGCTGTAAACAAATAACTGGTTGCATATGCAGACTGACTCCCTGGTATGACATGTATATATAGATATGTCATGCACATCATGTACATAGACGACAAGGAGCCTCTTTTTTGTCTTTAGGGACGAAGGGCCAAATAGAAGAGTCCTTAAAGTTAACAGCCAATGCTTCATAATGAAGACTGGACAGACTATCTGTTGGATTCGGGTGCAAAGTGACCTTGGCCATGTCTGGAATGGTGATACAGGAGGGGAGAACTGACAGTGAATGTAAATCACGTACCCCTTTAGTTGATTAGAGTGCCATATGCAGTCTAACAGGACAAAATATGGAGGACCACCCAAGTCCTAGGGTGCAAAAAGTGCCACAAATAATGTATCTGCCTACCACGAACAGGTCTCAACAGAGTGACAGGTTTATGCGCTTGTTTTTAATGGTGTGTGTCCTTCGTAAAGAGTGCAAGCACAGAGTGCACTCAGAGTGACTTGCCATCATAACCAATATGACAAACTGAGGCTGCAGCTGGGAATACCAAATGGTAGAAAAGGACAGGCTTTTATCACAGACAGACTGCAGAAATGTGAGGAAGCAAACGACGGCAACACTAGTGTTTGGATGGGTGCGCTGTGTGTGTAGCTTGTACCCATCTCTAAAAACTTCCTCATACATAAAGGCCCCAGGGAAATTAGAGTGACAGAGAAGCTACAGTACGAGGTGGGTTTTTGCAGTGTAAGCTGGGGGAGATGTTGTGTGAATAGTTGCTCTCTCTCAAATGAGGGGGCTCTCGTGAATCTGGCTCTACTGAAGCAGTAATTTCGTCTAGCTCTTCACCATGAAATGTAATTCTGTGAGTGCGTAATGTTTCTAGGTAGATCAGACACTTAGGCTCAGAGACAGACAGTACACAGGTGAAAAAAAGGCAAAATCTTTACTTGAAGTGAGGCAGTCATACATGGGTGATCAGTCCAAACAAGCAAACAAATCCAGGCAGGGAGTAGGCAGAATCCAAAACCCCAGGGAACAAGACAAAGTCCAAAACTGAGGAAACTAACACAAGTAATGCTGGAAAGCGATGTACAAGGATGGGAGAGACATGAGGGCAGGAACTGAAATGACAAGATAGGTTCGAATTTCAAAATAAAACAGGAAATACAACAGGCAATAATTAACGGGATGTAGTGGGAGTAGTAATGAGGCAGCTTTTTTTGTGCATTCATGATCAATTATAGAGACAGTAAGTAAGCTAGAGACTAGAACCAATATGTGCATTACTGCTGCAGTTATTTGTGTGTCTGCCTAAAGAATCCCCCGGTTCAGTGAGAGAGAGTCCTAAAATGTGGCCCAACCGCAAGGACTCTTTAACCATGTCTCTGCAAAATGAAGAATAGTTTGCAACAGTGAGACCATATTTATTTCCCCTGAAGCCAACTTAGTAAAGTCATGACTCACAATCACTATTCAAATCAGAGGTTTCATTGTCTCCACTGTTATGTCTCCAGTCACTGCACAAAATAAGTTTCTGGAGTAAATCATATCCAACAGAAAGGGTGTTTTCCGATCTTTGCATCATTTCTGTTATCATCTGTTACATCTTTGGCATTGAGCTGGCATTCATCATCATTCGTTTGGATTCAGATTCATCTAGTATTTGTCCAAAGGCAAACCAGAAATCTTGAGACCTTTATGGCTGCAGTTTGAGAGTTTGAACGCACATTTGCAATAATTTGCAGCCAACATACAGATGTTGATTATAGCATTTATCATACTGTATAGAAATTATTAAACTAAGCATAGTCATCAAAGTAAATACGCCTTACACCCAACAGTCTTTTATCTACATGATGTCTCCCATTTCAGCTGATACTGATGCACACTGAGACATACTTTTCATCATTCTACTTTTAGGTTTTTGGATTCAGCTGGGACCAAGTTTTGTGGTGGGATGTAACCAAGTACATTTACTCAACTGCTGTATTTAAATACAATTTAGAGGTACTTGCACTTTCCTTGAGTATTTCCATTTCATGCTACTTAATACTTCTTCTCCTCAACAACAATTAAGAGCCAAATATTGTACTTTTTACTCAACTACATTTATCTGAAAGCTATAATTACAAGTTACTTTTCAGATTTTTACATAAAGAAGCTATGATAAGCTTATAGAATATAACACATTGTTAAAGTTGAAACCAGTGGTTCCCAACCTTATTGGCTTGTGATCCCTTACAAAGAAGCAGTGTCTGGCTGGGCCCCTTGTTATGTTTTAGATGTCTGAGTTTTCAGCAGTTTCACCTCTAAACCTTTCAGGTGGTCTCATTTAAATATGTTTGAGACCCAAAGAGGTAAAAATATCCAATATTTGAACACAAATTTGTGTAGCAGAACTTTGTTTTGTTTTTTTACTACATTATTCATATTATGACCCCTTAGATTTATCTTGTGACCCTTTGTAGGGAGCTTGATCCCTAGGTTGGGAACTACTGGACTAAGCTACCAAACTGTCTATGAACAACTCGACCCTTGCTACATGCGCATTGATGCATCACTAACAATCTAATGATGTAATATATAATAATATATCAGCCACAGGGGACATTCTTCTGTAGAACTAGTCTAGTATATATCTTTTGCTGATAATACATCTGTACTTTTACATTTTAAATGCATGACTTTTACTTGTAATGGAGTATTTTTACATTGTTGTATTGGTACTTTTACTTAAGTAAAGGATCTGAGTACTTCTTCCCCCACTAGTTTGCACCTTCATGAAGGTTCGCCAAATTATTCATTTACCGCATCATCTCAGACACGTTGCGCAAATGAACCCAAATCCAAAACTTAATTCAATGCTTTCTCTTTTATATGTCAAGCATGATGTAGCCTTTAGCATAGGACAGACAGTGTGACAGAAAGATGTGTTTTCTAAGAACAGAATCAAAGTTTGAAAAAAAAAAACAGCCTTAGCCTTAACCTTCTTTTTTATTTTTAGGGTTCTTTGTGCCCAGTGTTACTAGGAAGGCCAAGCATTGCTAATTTTATTTTGCTGAAAATAAAGATGAAAGAAATCACATTGTTCTAAGTGCAGCCGTCTGTCTCTGATATCATGAAGGAAAAGGGCAAAACCTTGACATACAGATGATCACAACATGCATGCTATGGGTTATTAGGTTAGCAAAGTGGTACACCTAACTTTGTGTACTCTAATAATAACAGCTGTGCTCTATAATTACAATGCTCTTTTGACATTATCTCTCACTCTCTTTAATTGTAATGCTTCCCAACATCACCCACAAATGATCTCAGAGAGACACAAAAGACATCTTTTTAAACAGAACAGAATGCTTATGTGAAATAACAAAAACTGTTCCAACTTTGGCAGAAAATGTTGCGTTCATGTATGACCACATCGCTCATAGAAAGAACCTGTTTGAGAAAATAGGTTTTTAGGGCCTTTTATGCCACTTTCCTGCAGTGCAGTCTCAATCCTTGCCTTTACTTCCTCAGTCTTTATAACAGAATATTTGATGGTATTTCTTTGACAAAAATACACACTTTCCTTTTACAATTGATCATGTATAGAAAATCACTGCCACAGTTCCAGTATCAGCCAGCACCACTTACTTAAATAATATCGTACTGTTTCAGTCCTCATAGGAATAAAGCCGGTTCTCATCTCCCCCTCTCAGAGAGGTCAGAGGTCAGAGGTCAGGGTTGGCTACATAAGTGTTATCCCACAGCTGGTAGCTTTCTGCAATGTGAAATAGAGAATTGAAACAATAAAAATGCTTAAATCTTAAGAACTATGAATTCTTTAGCCTCTTCATACATTTTTTTTTAACAATAGTGCTGTTTTTTTACATGTTTAATTGGTCATTGGTGGAAATCCTTAATAATTCAAGAATAAACCATAAAGGGAAATTCAAAATGCTAAAACAAATTTTTCCTTTTTTACCACATACCAAATCAAAAGAAAAAAAGACAATTAACATTATTAGGAAAAATACTTCATACTGTTTTATTAATATGTGGCTTCTAACAGTACACATCTGTGTCTCATATTGTGGCAGAATGAACCTGCTCAGCAGCTTTAATCAGAGCTGTGGGTGGAGGTGAAATAACAACAGGGGCCGTGTGAGGGCCAACACAAATCCTTCAAGGAGGACTGCATCCATATGTAGCAAAGAGTAATAGTTTTGAGATGGACTGTGCCAATAATGAAGCAGCAAAGTAGTATTTAAGTAAGTAAGTATCCTCATGTTGGTTGTCTGTGTGTGGGTTATGAAATCCCCCAGACCGTCATTGAGGTGGAAGGACACAGGATTGAGACACCATCCAGAGGATCAGAGTGGTATTACAGGTGGGAAGCAAAAGCATGAGTAGGGGTTGAATTTTTCTTGTCCCTCATTCATCTGCAAGAAGGCTTCCTGAATCATAGCAGTGGTCACCAGATGGTGCTGCAAAGGCAGGTTTGATCCATGTGTTGCTCGTCCGGGCAGGAGGATGAAGGAATGAGGAAGTGGAGGGGCACTCGCATCAAGATAATCATCATAACTCTGGTGTCTGGCGTGCAGAAAAGTGACTGTTGGCAGCTATAAATCCAGCACAAGAGAAAAGAGGCGATTATATATGCTGTGGTAGAGGTCCGGGGGGGGGACAACAACAATGCCCCTCATTTCTGAACGTATCATTACTACAGACAATTCTTGCTACATTTGCCAGTTTGAGTGCCAAATGGATGGAAATTGTTGCGTGGCAATGGATGGATGGACTGTTGCTGGGACCACATCTAAGATGGAAAACGTTTATTAAGACGTGTTTATTTTTTTTCAGATATCATGAAAGTCCTACTTTGGATTGAGGCTTTTAAAATGTTGCTAAAGATAATAAGATCGTAAACCAAGAAGAAAGAGAAAAAATAAATGACCAGAACCCGCAATCAAAATAATCACAGTAATACAGAATTTCGTAACCTTTCAGAGGTTGTTTTTAACGCCACAATATAAATAATCCATTAAAAGTAAAAATGTATCTGAATAAAAGTAAAAAAGGTAAAAAAGGATTATAAGTGCTCTTTCAGAAGAATGAATGGTCTTTCTGCTTTTAAATTATTAATGTGTTAACATGAAAGCAGCAACTTAATGTTGTTGGTGGTGCAGGTGTAGCCACTTCCTACCGTCGAGCAGTGCATCATATGCTGAGTTTCAACTGTATTGTTTACTTCTAAAATCTCAGGCTGCAAAGTAGACACTTAGCATGTAGATGGCACAGTAAAAAGTCCATTGTTAAAGTCTAAAGTGAAAACATTAAGTATAAAATCTATATAATAAAAAATCATATATTAGACTTTAGTGCAATATTTGATTTCATGCACTAGAAGTTGCAGTGTCAAATGTTCATGGCGTTGTGGATGTTGGTGTAAATAATGTTATGAGATGATAGATGCCAGACAGCAGGGGAGCTCAGGACATTTTCCAGAAGCCCAGCGGTTGGCACTAGGATGGGCGGTGGGCAGGAAAACAGGAGCAGCAGATGGGGTGTCCCATTAGCAGTTGTCCTGTTAGCTAGGGCCAGCTGCCACTCTCTGGTCTCTCTCTGGGCTCGTCTTCTCTCCTGAGTCAACAGAATGAACCTATTTTCATTTTAGGTTTGTTGTTTTGACAGCTTTCTAGTGAACATGAATCTTGCACACATGTAGCTGCATAAACAGAGCAGACAGGGTAGTCTATACGTAGGAGTCACTTCTGCAGCTGTGAACCAAAGAAGCATTTCAGTTTGTGTTTCATTTTAAAGAGTAACTTAATAGCAGTCTGCCTTCTCTCACTGAAAGTTTCAAGCCTGTTTCACCTCCGATCACACCCAGCATCACTGATGAGTGCGGTGTGTGCTCTGTTGCACCTGTAACCCCACCCAACAGTGATGTCACAGCGCCCTTGAGTCCACCTGTACATCACTGCAGCAAGGTGAGAGGTTAAACCACTGGAGGTCAGCAAAAAGACAATGTTCAGGGGAACACATAACAACTGTTAGACTTATAGTACATATTCTGTATCAATCAAGGGATGTGAACGAGTGGTCCACTACTCCCTGATCTAATTCTCTGGTTTCAGAGCTAAAATGAGGCCAGTGTAAGGAGCAGCTAAGACATCAGCTGTGTCCCAAATCCATACTACATGCTCATTTTATACAGTATGTATACTAATCGTCATAGTATACAGTTTTAGCAATTGGTATACAAAAATATACACATACTTTACCATTTTATACTAACAGGAAATGATACTATATGTTTGACGTCAGATGTCAATCAAACTGTGACTTTGGAAAGCTGCTGCCAATTAAACTTAATTAAAAAAAATCAAAATATTTGTCCTAAGATTTAACACTTATTTTTTGTTTTCCAAGATTTTTTCTTCAGCTGTTTCACCCACTATTATTATTATTATTATTATTATTTTTACTGCTGTTAATAGTCGCTCCTCCTTTTCCTTTGTGCATTGCATTGCAGAAAAATGACCAGATTTAGTCACCGTCAGCTTTGAGTGTACTTTATGTTGTAACTTCTCTCTTGTGAACACACTGCATACTCGAAACCTGCTAAGAGTCTGTATGTAGTATGGAATTGGGCCATGGCAATAGACTACAGCATGCCATAGACTCAGAGGCTAAATAAAAAGTTTTAGTATTAAGTAAGTTAGTTTTACTTAACTTACTTAATACTGGCCTAAAAGTATCATAACAGAGCAGTAACAGAAAATGTTCTCCAGATCAGAGTAAAAATGTAGATTTGACAATGAATGAAAAATAATAAAATGAGTAAAGAAATAAAATAAATAATAAAATAAGAATTCTTTGGATAATAATGGATAATACAAATATATTTTCTCACACAATACACGCACAATGTGCATGATCTTACTACCAATACTATTGATGATGATAATAATAATAATAAGAGACTGTACTACCAGTGTATATGTGGCCGCTGTGGCTAGTAAAGACAAAGCCAGCAGCCCCTCACATCGTTCCTCTGTTGCTTTAATAATGACAAATGGTGATGATGGGATTTCCTTGGCCAGACAAGCAGGCTATGTCTGTCGCTCACTCTGCTCCACCATTTGACAAACAGAGAAGCATGGTTGCTTCACGCCATTTCATTCACCAATCAAACATACACACACACACACACACACACACACAGATACAGACACACACATGCACTTCTATACACATGTCCCAATTTTTTCACAACCTTACTTCTTCACTCATCTTGTCTTTTTCTTTTTTAAATAGCTCTTTGTTCTGTGCCCATGTCTATTTTTATCCCAGCGTTCACGGGAGGAGTCAGAGACATGACGAGGCTTGGGAGACTTGCTCATCTCCATGGCAACTATATTGCAAGCCTTCATTGTCTGATATAACCTTTTCTTCCGTGTTATATACCTTTGTTACTCTTATCTTATTATCAGATTTGTTCAGGTCCCTATTTTATGGCATTTAATCTCCACATGCTCTATGGAGGTCTCTTTCCCATGCATGCTTCCTCTCATGGATCCTCATCCCTCCACGCTGTCCACCCCTCACCAGCCCCCTCCCCCCAGAAGCGGATTGAGCTGTCTTTTCCTCTCTGAACCAATGGGCGTGCTGTTGTAGAGTAATTCTGTACTAACCCACGCCTCACTCATGAGACACAGTTTGGATGCCATTCGTTTTGCTACCACTGTGAGGCCTACTTTCATGAGACCCAAAATCTGTGGGCTTTGTTCAATTCAAGGGGGTTTCCTCATTTTTTCCCCCCTGTACTGGATCCTGCTGAGAAATGCAAATTTACTGGCATCCTTCCCAGTCAATAACTGCAGTATGGCACCCTCTTTTGAAACACATGCTGTACTACTGGCCTTGTTTATGATTTGATTAGTAGATGACATTTACCACTCTTAAGATCACTATGCTTTTTATTCACCATATGTACCTGGAAATATAATACAGTTGAATATCAAATCCTTTGATTGTAGATGCAGTAGTATTTTTTTTAACATACATCCAATTAGAGCTGTATTTTCTGAAGCAAAATTCATTTTCAATTGTTTAGTCAAATAAATTCATTATGCGATTTGAAATCCTGTCACTGTGTGCGTTAAATTAAGCAAACAAACCAGTATCCGCATTATTCCATCACGGATTTCCCAACCATTAGTCATCTCTTCATCAAAATATTTTCAACCATTGTTGCTCACTGTCTGTTTGAGAAGCAGGACATGCATTCAATTCCACATGCCAGATTCCTTCTAGTCACGTGGCCAGGCAGCACAAACATATGCTGTCAGTGGAAGCTTCTGTGTTCAGTGACATTAGGTGCACAAAAACACACAGAGAGAGAAGTACAGACAGTCATAGGAGCTATAATGGTACCAACATGAAGAGGGTGGGGACTACTGAGGAGGCGCGCCAATGAAACATAAGCAGGAGACAGTAATACACCACGGAGGTGAACAGCAGACTGATGCACACACTCATATTTAATACAGCCTGCACACTATTAAAGCATAAAAGAATATGCTAGAACTCAGACTAACAATGCCAGGTGAGATAATGAAGTTAATTATGTGTTGCCTTTTGTGCCAGTCCACGAGCGCCGACAGATGCCAGTAGCCCTGAGGAACTAAGTGCTCACCCATGGTCCTCCAGATTGCCCCTAAAAGAAACCCTTTCACTGGTCCGCCCGTTCCCTATGGCAACAGTCGGCCCCCTCTGTGTCACCTGCCAGAGAGGGAGCAGGTGAACCCAGCGGGGCCAGGTGGAGGCTTCACCTGTCACACTTCCAGAGCTGTCCTACGCATGCCAACACAAACATAAACAGAGGCACAAATAGCCCAAACCTGCAATATTCCAAGTAGGTTTCATTATGCAAAACACATGGAACCTGCACACACACACACACACACACACACACACACACACACACACACACACACACACACAGACGTTTATAAATAGGCATATTTATGTGTGATTAGAGCACACAGACTGTAATATATAACACATACCATAGGTGCTGATTTAAAGGAGCTTTTTTCCATCAGCTCTGTCTGGCTGGCCCAGCTGAGTACGCTTGGATTTCACAGCCCATTTCATTTGTGTGAATAGTTTTTGTTTTATTGCAGTAACACATGTCCCTATGCTCTATTTTTCATCATAACAAAAGCTATTTATTTACAACTGGTCTTCGTTTCGTCCTCTCCATCGTGGGTTTACTTTGGGCTTATTATTTGTTGTGCATTTATATATTCACGTTTAGATCCATCCCTATTTGTAACTCTCTACATTCAGTTGAAGAGAAAGTATCAGTCCAAAGAGTACACCGTTGATAATCAGACAGAGTGCTCTACATGGACAATAGAAGGAGGGATCTTATGCTGGTATTATGGGTTGTATGAGGGCTGCGTGTGACCCTTGACATGAAGTGAGTGACAGGCAGGCAATGCACAACGGTATCTCATAGGTCGCAGCCCCCACCCTGAAATACCACGCAATCAATACTGGCGATGTGACGAGTGGTCTATCAATACCTCCGGGCAGAAGGAGCTGGATTCATAAATCAATCCCGTCATTCAGGTTCTGATCGTACAAGAGCACAATGGCAGGACAAGGGGGCATGTCAGCAGTTTACTGTTTTATCAACACAAAAACAAATTTCCTAGGCAGAAATGATAATATAAGTTTATGAAATTGCTCCATTTATTAACTACTACATTATGTAACAGAGATCTATTTTAAACAGATTACGCAATTTTCCATTTGCACATACAGTATTTCAAGAATGAAACCAATATGCTGAATGGAGAAAATACAGCATTACACTGTAAGCCTTTTACACGATGTGACAAACAGATTGATGATTTTGAACAGAGAAATGACAATGATGGAATACGCCATGATATTAAACTACTGGTCCAATGAACAGTACTTGGTGTTTTTGGCATTGACAACTAAAATCAATTCCAAATGCCATTAAAATTATATGTTTTCTTCTTTTTCATTCCTTGGCCTTGCTTACTATCCCAGCGGTAATGGCATGATAAATGTGCAGGGGGAGAGTCGCACGCCACTTCTGGGCTGACAGTGTGGGACGAATGATGTAGTAGCTTCTAATGCTCTTTATCAGAAAGAACCAATAGCTTTACTGGACCACTACTGGACTAACCAGAGGATGTTAAGGGTTACTTATCGGGATCACATCTATCTATCTGTCTATCTGCTTCTGAAATGTCCTGTCCAGGCTGTTCATTCGCTCATACAGGAGGCCATTAGACATGAGTGGTGACATGTGTGGACAATGTGATATTACACTTTGTTGCCTGCTCAATGTGTATGTCTGATTCCCCTAAAAGGGTGAATATCTGTGCAAGGGCACTGGGGTGTGACCTCTGGTTCCACAGTTACCCTCAGTTGGGAAATCAATGAAGCACGTGTGCAAAATGGCTCCCATAGGGCAGTCCACATCTGCACAAATCAGCACTGTTTTGTCACCACCGTTTTTTCTCAGCTCTGTCAGATGAGATCAGAAGGCACAAATGTGCCACATTTTACGCACCTACACTGGATCTTCACACACAAATAACCATAGGATACCCAAGGGACAGGTGAAGCTGGCCATACTTCACACATAAGTGTCTAAATGCAATGTCTCGATGAGAATATAATCCTCACAATTCTGTTATTGTATCATGACTAATAAGACGTAAATGGAAAGAAATGCTGCAGTAGAATACACATTTATTATGTGGACATAGACATTGTTGTCAGATCACAATGTTTAATATAGTTGACTAAAATGATCATAATATGATCTTTACCCAAACCTTCCCCACAACCACAACCTGCACTTTGTAATTTCCTCCAAATCTCTGTTTTTTATTCTCTCTCATGCTGCACAATCCATTTGCTTTCCAGGCCCTTTAGTTGGCTCTGGTCTTGTCTTTGCCTGATACTGTACAGTATATGAGTTTCTTCCCTCGGGTCTCTTAGACATGCAGAATACTGAGCTGTGCACATTTAGGTTGACAGATTAGTTTACATTTGGTTTGACACCAAGAGAGAAGAGGCTTGGCTTGCCTGCAGTAATGGCCGCTGCTTGCTGGGTTGGTTTAGTGTGAAAGCATGGCCTGCCAGGAGAAATATGGAGGCCCAAACCCTGACCCAGTAGGACCTGCCCATGAGTTCACGGCCCTGTGCCTTTGGAATACAAGGTGAATCATCTATAAATCCATATATACCAAGCAAAGCAGAAAGAAGCCCTGGGGAAGATTCTGTTTCTAAATTAGTGGCCACTGAAGGCTGCATTACGGAAGACTGCATAATCAGGCTTCAAGTGCGTTTAATTCAACACTGACCATCTCAGAGAGAGAGAGAGAGAGAGAGAGAGAGAGAGAGAGAGAGAGAGAGAGAGAGAACAAGCCAGTCAGTCATGTGCTTATTTGTAATATTGACTGTGGTTATAGTATATGCACTGTAAGCTGAATTATAGCGTAAATCATTTAATAGCTGACTGAGTCAGTTGATTGTTATATGAATTTACATTACATGATTTTAATCATTTTATGCATTTAGAACTAGGTTTAAATGAGCTCTGTCATTTTTTCATTTTTCAGACAATAATGAATAGACATATCAAACTAATACAGTATGTGCTGCTTATACCTGATTAATTCATTCCCCTTCTATGTGAGGCCACCTCTCCAAAAGAGTAGCGCAGCTGCTTTGAGATGTCTCAGGCCCCTTGGCTGAACCCCACCACACAAACAAACACATGCACACAGACACAGAGAGGTGCACAAACACAAATACAGAAACAGACACACACACACACCTCCTTTCCCCTAGAGTGGGCTCCGCAGCTGTTCCTGTTGGGAGTCTGTGTGATTTGGATCACTAGGGCCAGAACAAAGTCTACACGATTGTAGGAAAAATAGGTGCCTCAAGGAAGATTAGTATGAATGAAAACAAATGTCAGATATTTAACAAAATATATTCCAGACATAGGAGAACATTCTTGTACATTTGTACCTCTGCAGTGGTGCTTTTGGAAATGTCTTACAAGTCACCCAATGAGATGCCCTTAAGCAAGGCATTTAACCCTGAGTTGCTCCAGTGGAGATGCCTGGTGGCCATTGCATTAGATTCTGGCTGTCACTTGTCCCTGCTGCGACTGTGTGTAGCTGTATGAAGCTGAAAAAAGTATTGTTTCTAATTGTACCATGAAAGCTGAATAATAGATCAAGTTTTAATGTTTATTTTATTATTAGGGGTCTTATTTATAAAAAGCTTTCAAAGTGATGCATTACATCCAAAGTCATGCAGACAGAATCACAAAGGGTGAAAATACAATGAATCATTTTTATGAAATAAAGTTGTATAATGCTCACTCTTGGGGTGGCTTTGGAGTATGGGGGTGGGGGATTCGGGAGAAGGCCTGCACTGGTAGCTAGTCTATCATAAAGCTTCATCAAAGTACATTTGTAAATATACTGTTATTCTTATAGTAACATACAATGTGTAATGGACTTTCCCTTGCTATGAAGATGATGCTCCACCGTGTCTTTCTGAAAGGTTCCAGGAATAATAATTAATAACTATATAATTCTCATTACTGACATTACTGAATCAAATGGTGCAGTTTTTAAGGAAAAGAAGGGACATGTTTAATATCCAGCCTCTGCCTCACCCAGTGTATCCATATACTGATATCATCACAATCAGTGAAGTTAATGAGGCATGAACAGTACAGTTGGTGTTGATTTCTCATGACTAAAATGTCACTGACCTCAGGTCATTTTATACTTCTGTTACATATTGTAAAGAACACACAATGTTTAATTTAACCTCAAATGATATTCCTTCTAAATGTAGTCAAAATATTACTGTGAAAAGCATTTTTAATTAACAACTCAACTGTAATAATAAGCTATGAACTCTATAGTCACACACAGTGCCTTTCTCAGTCCAGTCTGACAAAACAATGTGTCTTGCAAAAGTTGCTAATTTCAATGTAACGCCTTAATCTTATTAGCAAGGGCAAGTGACAACATCCCATTCATTATCTGTGCAGACGAACAAAGAGGGAAGACAGCAAGAAATCCATAAAAAAGTGTCAACAATTGAATTGAAAGTGGCAACATGCCACTACGACTAAGCATATGTTGCTGTCAAACATGAGGGCATATTTAGCATAGTGTCAAATGGGCAGACAATGCTAGCCTCAGTTGTTTCACTGCAATTCCTATCATCCAGTTCTGCCAGGATAGATTAAGTGGTGGATCTGGATACTTGGATTGTGAATTGATGAGCCAGATGATGTGCTTTAGTGGTTTGGCCTGTGTAGTGATCTGAATTGTATGAATGCCATCCGGTCACAATGCGTATATGAGCAATGTAAAATAAAAGACAAGTGGTAGTGGCACTGTATAGTGAATAGATTTTTAGCCATGCTAGTGGCATGGCTCTGTGGATGGCAATGTCGGCCTGTCCACCACTTTGGTCCAGACTGAAATATCTCAACAACTATTTTATGGATTGCTATGCAAATTTGTACAGGCATTCGTGGAGGCCAGAGGATCAATTGTAACTGGTGATCCCCTAACTTTTCTCCTAGCACCACCATGTAGTAAAAACTTCTATTTGTCCAATATTTTGGTTTATGGACCAAATACCTGCAAAACTGATGACATTCCCATCAGCCTCTGCTGTACTTTGTTTAATGCTAATTAGCAAAATGTTAGCATGCTAATACACTAAACTAAGATGGCAAAGTAAACATTACACCTGCTAAACATCAGCATGTTGTGAGCATGTGAGCATCATCTCCACAGTGAAACACAGTCTATGATATGAACTCTCAACCCTCAGCACTACTGTCATGAGGAGTCTGCACTCATTTCAAGAAACATTTTTGTATTTTGCCAAGAAGATTGACTAGACGGTTTTGGAAGACAGCAAAGGTTGTGTATGGACAACATACATACACAGCCGAGCCTGGAGAATGGGTGATGGCGAGAGTAGGTCTCAATAGCCTACAGCAATACCACAGGAGACAGCCTATGTGAAAACAGTGACACTGCTTTTGGAGGAGACAAACAGAGAATGTAATTTGAAACTTTATACAACTGTAAGACAGCCCATGGTTGCAGTCTCCCATCTGCTTATAGGATCTCAGTTAGAGAGGGTATATTCATCACTTCTGGGATATGAGTGGCCATCACTAAGTCAGTAGCTTGTATGATGGGAAAAGGCTGTGTCTTTGCATGTTTGTTGATGTGTGGTCTGCTGCATCTATTGCCAGTACATGACCAAATGTGGTGGCCAAGTTAACATACCTTTCCTTGTGAAGATGTGTTTAAGCAAGAGAGACAATGTGAGACGCTTCCAAATAATAACCCTTATTGGCACAGTGTGTGAAGGAGGCATCTGCTGTCACCAGTACACCTCATGTCAAAACATTTGAGTCTCTTTTTTAGTATTTGAATATGAGTACTCAAAAATCCAGATAAAATTGTTTTTGGCACTTAAAATATTTGCTGTAAAACCTGTACTGTATTTCTGCCAGGGAAACCATTCTGATCTCCTGTTTCTCCAGCAGGGGGGATGTCCTCTTTGAAAGTGACACCTGTGCCATTCCTGCCACTGATGGGATCACATGGCTGAAATATGAGAGAGATGCAGCATACTGGCATATTGTAGTACATCACAGCGGTCTACTACCTGTGTGATTTAAGATAGTGGCGTCCAGGACCTCAGCAATGGCACTTGCTGATAAATGGAGCGATTTATACCTGTAGATTATTAGATGATGGGCCTGGGTGCAGATGCCTAAAAGGGCCCTCGTCCTACCTGATCATAAAAGTGTCATGACGGCTTCTATGTTGTGTGGTCTTTTGACTCTCCAGAAATGTCAAACAATGTTTGGTCAAAACCATAGAGGCAACATTTTTCTGATGATTTTATTCAGACTAATTGCCCAGTAAGCTTGTAAATAAATCTTACAATTTATCGACTGGTGATTAACTTATTGATGGATAGCGTTTTTGGTAACCAGGCAATACAATAACGATAAAACAATGACATCAATTAATATAATCAGTTGGGTTTACATTTGAAGTTTGCTAGCACTTGATTTTGTTATGCTGGCATGGACAGGCATCTCTGACATGTGGGCTCAACCGTCATGAATGCATCTTTGTGGTAGTCTGGTGGGCAGCCATGGGTAGCTAGGAAGGGCCCAAGTGAGGGACACTTGCAAAACCTGTCAATGTGTGTGCATTGGGACAGCTAAGGATAGTCAACTAGGTTTTGATAGCGATTAATTTAACAGTCAGTCTGGACGGGTGGTCCCCGGGCAGTCATATTTGTTTTGGACTTTGTGCATCACCTGGGTGAATACTCTCGACTCCACTGCACTCCACAAGACATGACGGTGGCGATTATTGTCGGTCATTATACATCATCAGCCATCTGCAACAGTGGCCCACCGCTGTCTCTGCTACTCCCTCACCCATTAAATAATTATTATATTAAACAAGTTCTGGATTACAATGGCCATCTGGGGCTTGGTGTCCCTCTCCTGTGACCAGCCTTTGGTACAGGTCAGCCAGTAACATGATGTACAATAGCAAATCTGGAGTGCAGAGGCTAAGCTCATTGTTCTGGCTCTGAGTGTGAGGGCACAGTAATTTATCTGTCCAGCTGAGTGGCTGAGAAGTTACAAAGGCCTTCCTCAGAGGCGTGGGTCTGCCTGCTACCAGACAGTCGGCCTTGGCGGGCCAAATAGTTAGAGTCTCCATCTCGTTAAAATCTCAGCCAAGGAAGGCCTAACTGCATTCTTGGGACTACCCAAGGATAGGTTTAGCTTGCTGGCAAAATCAGGAAAAACAGTAGGCTAATTGTAATTGAGAAGGGAAAATATTGGCATCTTTCAGCCAACTGTGGAGGTGTATCAATGGAGGAGCCAGCCAGGTCACACGAAAGCATACAAAGGTTATACTGTAGATGTGACTAATAGCTTTAGCCCTGATAAAACTGGTGAGGTTGAAGCCTGTAAGAGAAGGCCCCTGAGATGATATTTGAGATTATGGTGGATTTTCCCATGTAATTCCAGAAGGCATGTGCCTTTTTGTTTTAATCACAAGGATTTCTTTGCTATAGAACCTCTGTGTACCACTACAGCTGTGTTTTCCTCAGTGTATGTACAGCTAGCTGCAGCCCTGAAACATGGGCATTTTGACAGGAACTGGTAGGTGTTACAACAGAAGTTGACGTGTTGACAGATTGGCTGTGATTAGCTGTTTGGGTTTAGGGTTTGAAGGTCAGCAATCAGCTGTGTCTGAAGACATGCCCTGAACCATGACATGTGCTGTACATATACTGTTCCATAAAAAAGCAGAATTACCCCTTAAAACAAAGCAAAGTATAAAATAAACATAATTTAGTGTAGAAACATGATTTTTTTGCTTTTGCCCTTCAGATTTATCTTGATTTTTCTTGTGGAGGCACCCAGGTTGTGAGGTCATAATTGGTAGATAATTATGTCATCATTCCAACTCTAATATTCTTGTAATAACGTTGAGAGTGGGCCATGGAGAATAATTTTTTCACAGAGATAATACAGCAGTGTTTCTGCCTTAGTGGTAGGAACATACAGTACATGTTGCTACCACTCTGAAATCATTAAGTATGATGCAGTACAGGAAGAGTTTGCCATTTCTGGATGATTTAGGTTTAGGACACAGGCAGCGTTGGGTCATCAGAATATTTAAATGATATCATTCTTGCAATTGAATTTAAATGGCAGTGAAAGGTGATGAGTATAGGAACTCAAAAGCCCAAAACAAATAAAGAAATTACACAGAGAAAAAGGAGATATTGAATTTAAAAAGTAATGACATGCATATTTAATAAAGGCATCCTTTACACATAATAAATGTTCCGAGTGCTTCAGTGAAGCCAAAAAACTGTGAAGACGGCACTTTTTATTCCAGATGCTACAGACCAGCTCCATAAAAAGCTTTTACACCTGCTGAAATATAACCCATCAATTTCAGTGACATTTCATTCCAGTGGAACATTGTCACTGTTTTCAGCTTTATTAATTTGGGGAATACATTTTTTGTTTAAAAGTAAATTTCATATTAATTTCAGGATTGTGTGCCACATGTCCAGATGTCCATAGTTCCTTCAAGAAGTGCGGTGATAACACAGAAGCTCAAGGTCAGCATTCAACCGGAGCTGATTCAAACGCGAATATCAGGCTAAATAATGTCTGCAGTAAATAACAGCCCCACATTACTGTGCGGGGGTAATAAGTAAGATTTTACTGTCCCATTGCACAAAATGACCGTAATATATCTGCAGTGGGTTGATAGGATTATTGATCAATACAAGTGAATCAACACAACTCACCAGGTGCTGAGATTTCCTCTCTATTTTGGAAGTGAAGCTTCCTGTTCATTGGAAACTCAAGACATTTCCTCCCTCCCACTTACTTCCATTTTCACCTGCTTCAAGATGGAAGACGACGCTATGAGCAACCGACTGGCAAGACATGTTCTCAAACCAAAAATAGTGCCTTGTGATTTTGCTTTGTGTTACTGTATATTAACTACTCATTGTACTTTTGCAACTCCACTCCCAGGTGGCTTAAGTGTCTCAGAAATAATTAGGAATTCTGAAAATGTGACTTTCTGTCAGTCACAACAGCTGATAGTCATTACTCTGGAGGTGTGGGTGATGGTGTGGGTGATGGAGAGCTGACGACATTGGTGAGAACCTCACAGTCACAGCAACTTCTAAAGCAGTTTCAACCTGTAATTTCCTGATTTAATCAAAGACAGATTTTTGTGTCAGTCTGACATCCAAGGCACTAATGCTTAATTATAGCAGTTGTTTCAAGGATGAACTGTTTCTGTCACTAGCATTACAACAACAGTAGAAAATACAAATTATATTTTTTAGGAACTACTCTTAATGTCCACTGTAACAAGTTCTTGGAGAGCAATGTCCTCCATATGAAGCAATCTGGAGGGACTGAAGCTAAAACATGCAAGATCTGCAAGTTACTGAGCCCAGTAGGAGTCAGGAGCAACGTTTTCTGACAAATTACAAATCATTCCTTCAAATCACTCGTTTACAAAGCAATGTTTACTGTAGATTTTTTATTTTATTTCTTATGAAAGAAAAGGTTGGAGTCCTGCACACTCAGCACAACTAGAAACATTAAGATTTTGCACTGACAGTGCATGTCACTGTATAAGCCTGGCGTGTAATGTCTAGCTATAAAGAATGATGGTGTCCATCCATGGCTCATTTAGCAAATAAGATAATATCTCACGTACTTGCCTGACAAAGTCACAGAGCCTCCCACTAATTTGCTTTATGACTTACTTCTCTGTGCCTGTGTGATAAGCTATGATAGTCACCTAATCGTGTAACTTCTGGCAGCTGTGAGCTACCTCATCAATTAAAAATTCCCAGTGGAGGATTGAATCCCGAAAGGAATTACAAAAAAAATATTATCCAATTATGATCTGCTTACAGCTGTGTAATTATACTTGACCACATTTCGTCCTGCTGTGCCATGAGGGGATTGCTGAAGTCCATCTCTTTTTAATTAACCTGGATGTATGTGGCTCAAAAACGTAACAGAATGGGCTGATGCACTGGTCTGAGCTCAAATTACGAATCGACTGATCCCATGTGAGCCCCAACCTGTGACATTTCCTGACATAGCTGATGTTTGTTGATTTCTGAAAGTAGCTTTAATTCATTTCTGTGATCACTTTGTGTGATTGTATTCATCTTTGCCTGTTTGGATTCATTTTCATATTTCTTTTTTTTTTTGCATTGTTATTTTCACATGGAACAAATGAACAGGCGAACATCACAGACTCTTTTAAAAGAGTTTTTCAGCAAATTCCCTTTTCTTCAGAGAATCGAAACACAAATCACAGTGGACACAGCAAGTCAAAATAACAAATGTGAAAATAATAGGATTAACTGACACATATTATTGAAAACTGTCTTATTTTCTTACAGCTGCACAACATTACATGGCCGTATTGCTTTTAATGTAAAGCACTAAGATTGTTGTTGTTGCCATTTACTATAGTGTATGTAAAAAAAAATGGAGCATACTACACACTCGACATCCAGCTTAATGGCACATCAGACATCAGACACATGCTGATGGAATGTGGTTCAGATCCAGGGAGAATTCCCTGCTCTTGTTTCTGATTGGAGGAAACAAAAAACAACCTCAAGTGCATGGGAACCTTTTAGTGCAAAATGCACAGAAAGCCACATAGATTTCTGCAAGTCACCAAAAAAAAATCAGGCTTATCTGGGTGTTAATGTTCCTGCATGTCCCTTTTTATTTACTTTTCCTATTTGTTTGTTTGTTTACTGGACACTCCATGCTCTGTGCTTGCTGCACCTACAGTTCCTTGCATCACTATGTCGACTCCCCTCTATGGACTTAAAAGCTTTTCAATGCATCTCAAAATATGTATGAATCTTTTGCTTCAGCAACTGAGTGCCAGCAGTGAATGCTGCAGAAACCAACCTATAGAGTCATATGTGCAGACTCAAGCATAAAAGTCCATTTGGGCAGCACGAGAGACTATTGACTCGCTATTGGGAGGATGGCTAATGGTACTAAAAGAACATGTTTTTGTGCATAGATGGATTAGGTTATCCCACCAACACATAGTGTACTGTGCCACCTATTTTGAAAACACGGGCAGGATTGTATAATCTTAAGGGACAAATAATTATTGCATGTACATGTGCACTGTGTGTGTGTGTGTGTGTGTGTGTGTGTGTGTGTGCAGCCATGCATGGTTTTGTGTATTTGTACATTTTTGTATTTGAGAGCGTAAGAAGCATCATGGCCCTCAATCTATTTCTTCTTTTTCAGCTCAACTGTGAGGCACATTGCCTAAGGTCTGTTTCATATTGTGAATTAATTATTCTCTGCTGGAATTGTGTTAGAGCGTGCGTGTGTATGTGTGTGTGTGTGTGTGTTTTATTGGCTGTGTGTGTACTTTGTTATTGCAAAGGAAATGACAGAGCAGAGTATTATTTCCCATCTACCACATCCAGACCTCATATTTTTGAATGCATTAACTCCATGGCTATTGCAAATGCATCTCCAATGCCAATCACATTCCTTTGAATTGCAAAGATGGAGAGAGAGAGGGGTGGGGGTGGGGGGAGGACCTGGGGTGAGGGTGCAAGATGGCTACTCCTTACTCTTTGCTTGTTAAAGAAAAAAAAAATCTTAAATGCAGCTATGTGCACTGGAAAGCCTCTGCTCGCTGAATTTTAAAATACCTTTGGCACCATTGTTTTTTTCCCCTCCTGTGTGTATACAAGCTGCAAGCAGTCACGCAGCTGTTTCCATGGCAATATCTATCTGCGTGAGGAATTCATTAACCCTTTCTCGTAGGAGTTCCGTGTAGAAATCCCACGTAGAATACAGATAGGAAAAGAGGAAGGGTTGCTACAGTGCTATTTTTGACAAAATAGTACTATTTATGAAATGCTACACATTTTACGTATGGTGGTGAATCCCTGTTTGCTTTGGTGTTGACATTCATTGTTTCCGTGTTATCGAGACAACTGAAGGCTGCTGCGTCAAGCTTTGACATTTGAATTTAAGGAAAAACTGAAATGAGGACACTTTGAATGCAAATAAGGGAATTACATGAGTTACCCTTTTGCCAGAGGGATAAGAGAATGACCAAATGAAGCCTCTATCTTACAGCTTTAAGCCATCCTCACAGGCAGACATAGTAAGACTGTGTTTGATGAAAGATAAATCAATGGCATGCTGAAAACCATCTCGCTGAAAGACAGTGGAATATAAAAGATACATGGAGTATAAAAACGAAGAGGAATCTATGACATGATACACATGCAGACAGCATGTACCTACTCACACATGCAAAGACAAACAAGCACACTTGCATACACTCGCTCTCAAGAGGGCGAGAGAGGTAATGCTGTTACTGACTACAGACTTTGCTGGACGACGTATGTGTCACAGACGTGCTGTTTTGATATTGATAAACCATTGAGAAGATTAACCTCATGCCAGACCTTTACAAACACTTAATTAATTATTTTGATTGTATCAATAAAAGGCCACAAGGATCTGGTTAAAAATGCACCACCCCAAGTGTTCTATAAATGAAAGGGACATGGGTGAGGTAAGGGACAGAATTACAGATTTGCATTAGTGTTTATCCTCCATCAATAGCTATTTAGCATCTAGTGTTGCACCTCACCCATGCTAATTTTGGAGCCGGCAAGCCATGTGACTGTTTGAGATGTGCACTCCTCTGGTGTAGAGGACAGATGAGTGTTTCAGGTCAGTTAGTTGTGTGCTGCCTGCAGGGTGGCAGACCTTTAGTTTTCTCACTTCGGAGGATGAACAGGTAGACTGTGCGTTAAGCTGCTGGCTGGCTGTGGACTCTGTATTACATGTAATTGCACAAAAATACAAAGTGAGAATGATTTTACAGAGGCTGGTGTGACACATCTAACCTTTGCTTTGTCTGATTAGTATCATTCAGCCCCCCCCCCGAGGACAAGCACCTCATCTGCCATCCTGTAAATACTAGACCACATAGAGATCAATAGTGGGTGTTATTCATGCGATGCATATTTACATGATTGCTTTTTTTTCCTGCAGAAGCCTGTGTTGGACAAAGCGGAAGCATTAGCATGCATTTTCCTTTCCTTTCTTGTGTGCTATCTATGCGCTCCTCGCAAGTATTGGGAACATTGTGGTGCAGTTCAGCCTCAACGAGCAACGCACTGCACTTTGATTGGGCTTTCTGCGGTAGCATAGCAACAATTGCCTGGTAGCCTGCTCAGAGGTAGTGCTTCAGAGCCATGTGCCGTGTGTTTTCAAAGCCTCCAATCTCGTCTCTGCGGTCAATGAATGCCGTGATGTACATTGAAGTTGTACCTTCATTTTCTCAGGTGCTCTGTTTCACAGTGGGGAGGTGAGGTCTCGCAGTGCTGCTTTGACCTGCCAGTGTGATCACAGCGTAAGACACCATGGTGAACAGTGAATAATCATGAAGCAAAGTCATACAGTACACACATGCAGCACCCCTTTACAGATTAAAGCTGATTCACCTGCCATCAAACTTCTATTTACAGAACCTGGCACAGTGATCACATGTTTTGAGTTGACTCGGGCTTTTAGAGGGTTGTCCGAGTCATTCTTAATTAGGTCATGAATCATGGGTCCAGCTAAGCTCCCAATTTGAGAGGGGATTGGCTTGTGAGTGGCCAGGGGCATAGAGAGAACTGAAAACACCTGTGGATCTTATTACGCTGCTGGCAGACTACTCGTCTCATTGCATACTTTTTGGTTTCACTTTGAAGAAAATGCTTTTACCTATAAGCTTGAGCACTGAACCTGAAGGGATGGGAGAGTCTTTCTGCTTGGGCTCATCATGGAAGCAGCATGCCCTAAACACACAGGTCATCAAGTTTAGACTGGAATCAGGCCAATATTGCAATCTCTGTGTCTCCATGGAAGTCTCCTGGTCAGCTTTTCCAAACCAAGGTGAGACAGCAGATTTGATTCAACCAGTACAGGAGACTCCCCTCTCAGTGAGGTTACCAAAAATGAACTTGAGCTGTCATTTCACCTCATAGTGACAGACTGCGCTCTTCACGAGAAACCTTGATTGTGTTCTCTAATCAAAAGGAGCACACAAAATCCCACAACACATTAGTGTTAAGTGAAGTCTCATTAAGTCATCCCCTTTTATAAACCACACATACATTCACTTCTGCCACAGACTGATGGTGAGCTTGCGTGAAGAAAGGATGATCAGTTAGATATAGCATTTGTTACTTAGATTCGATTGGGGTGTTTGACAGATATGAACAGCAAGAAGAACAGGGAGTGACTGGAAGGCACCAATGCATTAACCATGTGATACTATTTATATCAGAGGAGCAAGGGTGACCCAGTAACTCACATGTGTTATGCAACATATGAATGGAGCAAAAAAGAGCATGGTACACGCACATCTCAGGGGCTTGGATCTCCGCGTCATAGATGCCAATTAGAGTTAATTGCCGTAATGAGGGAATGCTGTGAATGGGAGCACTATTGTGAGTGAGACCGACTATGGAGGAAAGCACAGGCTGAGCATGCCCAGAGACTGAAGGGATCCATCTAGCATGCTGTCACACAGGTTCTGCTCTACTCTGGCTTTCACCAACATAACCTATGGGACACGGACTGCCTTCAAAGAATACATATATGGACAAGTCTGCTTTTTCAGCAATTATTCAGCACACAATTACCGTTGCCTTGGCGCCTATACATGAATGGACTGATTAAAAAGCGAGAGTATGTCAAGCTAGTTTATTCTCAAATTACCAATCTGGTACTAGTTAGGTAGTATCTGTCACAGATTCAAAGGTGAAAGCCCACTGGATAACCAGGCTTACAAGGTTACAAACAAATACAGTATTTCTCTCCATTTAGGGACTGTACAAAAATTATTGGGCTGGGAAGGGAGGTGAATCTTATGCCTCACTTAAAAAACAAGACACTCCCCAGGATTTGCTTTGGACCCTCCCCTTGACTTAGAAAAAAATTAAACACCCTCCCCCCTAGTTTCTCAAACCTCATTTTAAGCTTAATATGTTAATGCTACAATCATTTTTACATAACCCAAATCACACATTAGGAGAGGAGTTAGCTATTGCCAAAATGATGGTAAACAAAACAAATGGTGTGTTAACTGTTGCATTCTAGAGCTGCTAAATAAACAGGATTTTATTCAGTAAATCTGGTCATTGTTGTCACTGAATAAGTGAACGGGCACAGGCAGCTGCTTTAAGGGGCTTCAGCACTGTAATATTTTCGCTTTACCCATTAGCAGAACAGGTTAGGTTGTGCTGAACATGCATTATATTATAGGTTAAGTCGACATGATACTTTAAACTGTAGTTCTGTTATAATGCAGAATATAGTGAAGGTGACTGTTGGCTAGTGAAAAAATGGCGCTCTCTTTAGAGAGATAATGGTCAATCCCTACTAACCCTAAAGATGCACATGCACTGTTTGTCAAAACTGACATATTGGTCAGACTAGCAACTAGCAAATTCCCCCCTTTTTCTGACCCAACCAAAATTGTACGCACCGTCCCTTACGTGTCAATTACAAGTAAACTGACAGAAATTAAACTGAATATGCGCAGTATATTTATTTGTGTTGGTAAAAAACCTTTACAATTTGAGAATTTGAGAATAAAATCATATTTTTTGCAATAACTGATGCAAAGAGCTCAGCTTTTTGAAAGTGAGGCTAATTATTAGTTCATTCAGTACTGCAAACTCTAAATGATTTCCTTAGTGAGTGTAGAGAATTCAACTTCAAACAAGGATACTGTACTATCTCTGAAGTCCCCTTTTACCTTTTGCTGCACATAAAGCCCGTCCTTTTAGCCAATTGTGGTTGTAACCAATCAGATTTTACACTCAAGAAGTAAGAAGCAGAACCAGTCAGCAAAGGTTTTTGAAATCCCAGGCAAACTATTCTGCACAAATAGTCTTTAAAGAACTGATTTATTTTGACAAAAAACTTAACTCAAGGTCCACTAACTAGCTTTTTCCAAAGCTTTCAACTACATCTAATTGGTCTTCTTCGGCTAGTAAGCGGACCTTGAGTTAAGATTCTTTTTTTCTTTTTTTTGTCAAACAACAACTGAACTTTCACACTCAATTTACTGATTTAGTGTCCTTAACTATTCACTCCTGTGACACAACAAGAATGAACTGTGAAAGCCAGCCTGTGTCTTGCAGACCATGTTATGTTAATTGCTCACCCTTGGGTGCCAGGTCATGGTCAGTCATGGTGTTGCCCTTTGATGTACAGTATGTAATTGCAATGCCATTCTATTTAAATGGTCCACATTATGTCAGTCTCATGATTGGGGGATTGAAGACAGTCCAGTTAATAGGCCATGTCTCTTCCGAAGCTAGACTGCCACAATACAAATGTGTAACTAATCTACTTTTTTGGTTTACATTGACATTCAAGTAAGGGCGACACTATTGTTCAAACCAGAAAACATCACCAGAAATTGTCATTTTTCCTTCCTTGCCAATTCATATCCTCTTTGTTGAGTGCTGTTACATCACCTATGGGAGGGACAAACTGATTTTTTTTCATTTCTGGGTATGGAGGACAGCAGACAATATTCAATAGCAACACATTCCTGCTGAGTATTAACATGTTTCAAACTGAAAAAAATAATAATTCTGAGGCTGTAGACTGGTTGCCTCGGCTATTTATCACAGTGCGTGTGGCCCTGACAATGCTGGTGATAAGGAAGGCAATGATGATGAAGCAAAAGTAGAGTGTGATATCCCTGACATGCCGCATTTTTTATACATGTATTATTATAAATGCTGTTTTTTCCCCCTATCATAACAGAAATGGCTCCATGGTACATCAGTAGCTGTCTTCTTTTGTCCCACTGACACCACAGTGGTGACAGCATTGGGTCTACTCCTTTAAATGAGCCTTTGCGCATAGCCTTCGAATCACCACAACTGCATCAGTGCTGGCTGGGTTGCTTAGCAACTGGACAGCACAGAGATCCCTGAAGAAAACCTCCTCCTCTGTATAAAACACAAGCTTGTGTGATTCTTGAATTGTGATGTGCGCTTTAGCAATTAGCAGCAATGATGTTTATGTCTCTAATACAAAAGAGCGACTCCTGATTCGTGATAAGGAATTAAATAAATAACAAAAAGAAAGAAAAAAAAAAAGATTGTGCGTGTTCATGTTGTGTGTGCGCGCGCATGTGTGCCTATATGTATGATTGTGTGTGGGTGCGAACGTGCGTGTTTCCCTCTGCGTGGGTGTGTGTGTGTTTCAAAAATGTGGCAAAGTGGAAGAAATGCATGAAAACCGGCACACACTCACAGCATCCTAATGGGTTTCAGAGAGAATAGACAGACAATTGAGCGCATGGACAGCCTGTCGCTAAGGAATTCACTTTAGGTGTCTCCCCTTCTCCCCCCCCCCTCCCCCCAATAGGACATTATTTTAATTCCAACTAAGAGCTAAAAAATAAATAAATCGAAAGGAAAAAAAAGAGACAAGAATTCCTCATCATGTCTCTTCGGACTGTTGAATCTCTGGCATTTGTTCGAGAAGACGAGCGGACCACATTAACTTGTCCAAACGCCATTTAACGCTGGACAGCGGAGGCAAGTGGACTTTTCAAATAGGTTTGCATCTTTGATATGAAACCCGACGCTGTGATACATGCATTGGCGTATTAGGGGCCATCCATATTTCTCGGCATCTTTTTTTTTCACCAGAGGAGTGATATAGCCTGCTCTGACGTCTGCATCAGATATTACCCAGTGCTTTTTCAATGTGCATTTTCCCCTCAGTGACTTTGCGCTGATCTACATCATCATCAGCAGCAGCAACGGGAAAAAAGGGAATGAAGATTTCATTTTTCTTTTTTTTAAACCCAGCGCTCCCCTCCTGCCGACCAGCGTTTCCAGCTCAAACAAATATCTTTTAACAACATCACGTTGTGGAATAGTCTGGCGCCAGAGCATCGCTGGAACCATGCCTCTTCTGCAGATTTGGACTGGGAAATTTCATCCACCAATTTGATCAACAAGAGGCTGCTGCTCAGTCATTCATGCCAGTGTTTGTTTTTTTAAGGGGAAGAATACTTGTCATCACTTTTAAAAGTATTGTGTATGCTGTTTTTTGAGCAAGATGTCTGATCTTCTGGTGTTGGTCGAGGGGCTCTGTGACCTGCACGGATTTCCATAGCCGGGGAAAAACAGCGGGGGCCAATTACGAGATTTTTTAAATCGAGAAGCCTATTTTAATGAAGACATCGCATGCGTAGATGTAGGCTAGTTTATTCGACATTTTTAAAAGGCAATTATTTTTTTTAATTGCCAGTTTTTACTTTGTGCATTTTCTGAAGGACCACTGGACTGGTTGGATTATAGAAACTATATATAAGGATTTGTGGAGATGTTGGGTCGTCAAGAAGATAAATTATGTGGAATTTTCTCTGCTCTGGCGGCTTTGTCCTTCTTATGCTTTGTTCAAAGGTAAGAAAACGTCGCTTGGAAAAAAAAACCTTTCAAAAACCCTTTCACACCAACAGACGTGATAACGGGTCAATAAAGACTGAGATGTGTCAAATCGCATTAACGGGGTACCCAGGCCTACTTATTAGGGGCATCGATGTATGCTCTAATAGACGGTACTGTGGCGCGCGCGAGCGTAAAAACATGCGCGTGCACAGTATCGATCCTATTGTGAAACGTAACCTACTCCCGATATCAAAATGGGGATATATGTATGTGTCTTGGCTGGGGCGACTGTCAGTGTGATCCCACCTAAAACAACAGCCGTCAGTAGAGCTACAGTAGACTTAGCCGATGATTGATGATAGGATCAATCAGCAGACGATCGATTGATTACGCCATGGTAAGCAGCTAGATGTATGAGTCTACTCGGCCCACTACTTATGTGATTAATTAATTAATCTCCTGATCAATTCCTTTATTGTTTTGTTGTTAATGGCACTGATACATATCCCCCCCCCCCGCTGGCCTACTCCTTCCGCTTGTCTGCAGTAGCCTACAGCCTCACTTATGAGATTTAGGTGCTCAGTGAGAACTGGGTCGCACTTTTTGACATTGATTCCATCAGAATAACCCTGAATAACAAGTGCCAGGGGCTTAATCCTGTATTCAGGTGTCCTTGATATTCCCTCATAGTGATGCTCTCAGGTGTCAAACCCACAAGCTCTTTAACTGGCCAGCTTGATGAACAGCTGCACTACCTATGAGCTAATTGAACAGTGCTTCCCTGACTGAGCCAAGGGCTAGTGCTCCTATCAGGGGAGCAATTTTAACCCACTTCCTCCCCGCTCGTATCCCCCTACACTCATTCCACACCCTCCCAGTAACAAGGAACCTCAGCTGGAGAGCTGGCCTCGGTCAGGTGATGCAGGTCACAGCACCAATGTTATAGGTGTCAGTCAGACTAGTGACAGACTATATGCTCCTCCTGGAGATAGTCTGCCTCTGACAGCATGATGGGAGGCTGAGTTAAAACACAGAGCTTATTTAAATACATGCCCATGAACAAGAGTGGACTCCTATCTGATAGGTGAGACAAAGACACTATGACATTGTTACTTTTAATGTCACCGTTTTGAAGGAGTGGCATCAAAAAAATGCTTGACAGGTGTATCATCATCACATCCCCTCAACTGATTAGATGAATATACTGTAGGCGGGGCGACAAGGGGAAAAATGCATACACAAGGCACATTTTTTAACCTTCTCCATGACAACACAAGAGTTGCTTTTAATATTACATAGGATGTCATTACAATAAATTTGTCCGACAACTGACTGCAACATACAAAAACAAATCTCTATAATCTATAATTCTTCGCAGTGTGGATGTCTAGTTTTTATTTAAATTTTACTCTTGGTGATAACAAAGAATGCAAGATCAAAACTGAAGATTGAGAATGAAATAGACAAATGAATACTTCCTTAAGACGAAATTGAGATGGATGGATGGATGGATGAATGTATGTGTTGGGTGTTCCCTTTGTCAAAGCCTCACCATGTTGACGCAAGGGCTTCCTGTTCAAATGTGGCGTTCATTGTCATTAATGTTGAGAACGGAGAGTACGTGCAGTAATCATTTTCAGGCTTCATCATACAGTACAGCAGGTGTGCTGTAGAGAAACAAAATGTCTTTGACAAAAGTATCAGACAGTCTGTTGTTTGTCAGTCCCCCCCCCCACCACACACTTCTTAAAATGGCTCTTACACTTTGTGTTTCTGCCCTCAGCTCCTCCACTGGAAGCACCGGAATGTCTGTGGCCAAGACCACCGTGGACAAGTTGCTGAAGGGATATGACATCCGTTTAAGGCCTGATTTTGGAGGTATGTGTTGTGGCTGCATCTGTTTTGGGGTCTCAGACTCTGTTGTCGAGGGTATTTACAAGTCAAGGTGTGTACACTTCAATATTTACGAGTCATTCCTCCGAAATCTGTCAGAAGAGTGGGCCTGTGGCAAAATATAGGGAATAGCTTTGAAGTGACTGCTACCATGTCATTACTATGCATCTATTCATATATCGAAGATGGCGGCTCTTCGAGAATTAGGGCACACACGGAGAAGAGCAGTCAAACACTATGTTTTTAAAACCAGGGCTCATGAATGTATTGATTTTTAATACTTTTCTGATCAGAGACGTTTTATGGTCTCTTTGTATTACATTGCAGTGTTTCTGAGCATTGGATTTGCAGATCAGGGAAAACCCTTCTGCCCCATTAACTTTTACTGGAAATTGTGCATCTTTTACAACCACTCTTTAGAATAATGGTTATTTTGATAATTGCTGAAAATAGAAGGCGTCATTAGTGCATGTCATTTGGGTTGATTGTTTTACTGAAACTATTTAACCACAATAGATGTTAAGAAGTATAAAAATAGTTGGATTTTTAAACAGCATACTAGCTTATTGCTAATGATTTTGCTAATGATCGGGCTACTTAAATGTAAAATTAAAGGTTTGGAGAAAAACAACTTTTGCAAATTAAGTATGGCACCTGTGCCTCTAATGTATAGGATGAATTTGAAGAGGATGTTTCCTGTTTCATCGTTCTGACATTAGCATCTGGGGCGTGGCCTGTGTACGGCCACTCACTGATGACACTGACTGACAGCCATAGTGAATCAATACATTTTATGATTGTGCCTATTAATTTCAGCACCAGCTTTATTGTTCCTGCTGTACACATGTATTCAAAAACTTTGTATTCAGAAAAGCTTATGGCCACTTACTACAGTCACTGTCTGGAAAGCAAAGAACAAAGGAGGCGTTTTACTTCCAGGGGATGTTAACAGAGTGTGATGTTAATTTAATGATAGCAAGTAACAGAATAGTGTGTGTTAGTGTAAGCAGTGTAAGTTAAATTTGCTCCAGGTCCAGCGTTGTATGGCCAAAAATCTACTGTATCTTGAAATATATTGACATGCTGAAAAACCCCATGCTTGCAAAATTCATGATCGTCCAATGTTTGCCACAATTACTGAAAATCCATTAGTTTGCCAAATACTTCTGTTTTTATTGAATTATATGTACAATTTAGCAGTCAGAAATGATAGACGTGACATTCGATTTATTGAAATTTAACGAATGGTAGGTAGTAGAGACAATGTGGCAGGACTCAACTCCAAAATCTCAGAATATGCTATGCAGCCAGGTAATGTGTAAAAGAGCTAGACTACATTAAACAAAATCATGTAGTCATTACATGATACATGCCGATGTCCATTGCCTCAAGAACTTCACATGTCCTAATCCACGGTGGCAGTTTGGCTTTTTTCTGTATTAATAAATAACATAATATGTTTTGAATAATGAGTATGTTCCATGTAGAAATACAAAGATTAGTGGGAAACACTAATGTGTTTTTTATTTTGTACATTTAAAATGTTTTAAATCAATGTGGTGCACTTTGAGAGCAAAATTAAGATGCTAGATCTATGAAGAACGTTGTGCTCTTATAAACAATTTTGTGCTCTAGTAAACAATTTAATCCTAAGTGGGCAGGTTTAATAAGAAAATAATAATAAACAGGACATGGAGACGTAGTGCAATGACTAGCAGCAACAGCTTCTTGTGTTTTCTCTCCCACATGTCAAAAACAAAACTTCGCCAGCAACTCCTGCCTTACGGCAACTGTGAGGGGACACACTACCTCAAATACAGAAACACAAAGTAAACAAACGACAGTCTGTTACTGTCCTTTCTTATAGATATGAATGGGGATGACATGGAAAAAAGTCACACCCACAAAGCATGGTAAATGTTCGGTGGCACTGAAGGTCAAAACACAACATTTCACAAATCACGACGACATTTCAGATTACGGAACGGGAGGGACAGCTCTTCTTGGACCGACTGGACCGAACCCAAGTCAATTCAGAGTTTATTCAATGCGGTGCTAGATTGGATCAACCGGAGCAACTGTTTGAGAACGTTGCAGGGAGAAGTTGCTCAAGCTTGTTAATACTAAACAAAACTTTCATCACAAACAAAGCATTACTTATTTACATTTATTAATCAAAGCATTCACAATATTCACTCAAAATCAGCAGGGGGAGGCGCGTAGAAACAGCTGTTTACGGTTTGCACCTCGCTCTCACTCGTTGACTGTCCTTTCTCTTCCCTGTCTGAGGATCGCTACAATGGGGGGAAATGGAATTAGGGCCGAAAGTTCTATTTACAACCACGAACCAAGAGACGTGTTCTACTACTGCTACTTGCAATGCACCGGTCTGCAACGTTCTGAAACCTGCCAGTTTACGTGACAGCGTATCGTTTCCATAGCAACGACTCTCTGTACTTCCGTTCTAACTACCGGCTTTTCAGGCTTTTTTGTAGCTGGACATAATTTGTAGAGTCTTAAAATATGAATAAGGATAGTGATAGGGAGTTACTTGCTACAGTTGCATTTCTAGTATTGATAAACGGCGATAATATAAAAAGAACGAGCGGGTTGAGATGACCGGCTGACTTTGCTAGGAGCTGATTGGCTGTTGAAACAGGTGACGTGCCTTGCGTTCTAAAACCAGCCGCTGGCTACTTGACAAGCTGAGTCGCAGCCGGCGCCGTCAGCCGGCTTGAGTCGAGCTGAGACGGGCCAGATCACACCACTGCAACTTTTCCCTGCAACGTTCTAAAATGATTTTTGTCTCTTCGCGAATCTTTGGTCTGAACTGGCCTTAAACATGCTCAGAGTTTCATCAGTTGCCTCACAGCAAAACAAGCAATCAGAGCAGTGTAGAGTTTAGAGCGTCCCTCCGGTTGATCCAGTCTAGCACCGCCCCCCTTAACACAGCCATTGAATAAACTCTGAATTGACTTGGGGTCGGTCCAATCACAAACAAGAAGTGTTATCCCTCCATTTCCGTAATCTGAAATGTTATGATTTGTGAAATGTCGTCGTTTTTTGACCTTCAGGGCCACCGTATAAACGAGACAGACGTTAGGCTAACATCGTTAGCGTTACGTAACTTAGTTAATGATCAATGATAACTTCTGCAGTAATGTTATCTGTTTGCTGCTGTACATTTATAAAGATAAAATTGTGTTTGGACTAGTGGATAACTGCTGTGGATACTGTAACGTTAGTTAACGCTACTTACCGCAAACGATGCATGCGCGCCTAGAGTGGGGTGTGGGCAGGGGGTTGGGGGGGGGGGTGAGAGATGCTTTGCTGAAGCAACAGCGCAAAACAGATCTTTTATGTTATTATTAACTGTAAAAACATTTTCGGTTCATTATGAAACTGTGGTGGGACAAATTAGACTGTGGCAGTGGGAAACACTGTCATTTAAGTTTATATTATTCACCAGTATCTTTCTTAAATAGGCTGCAGACAGCAGCTTGTCAATGTGACTACACTACACTTGATGGGAATGAGAGCAAGCAGTGAAAAATATATAGCAGGTGCACCTCCTCATACAACCTTCCTCTGGTTGGATGCTCTGCCAAAAACAGATGCTCTGATGAAGGCTTATGTGCCAAAATGTGTTAGCCTGATGTTAGCCATTGTAAAATATGTTATAGTTGAGGTTATGTCTTCATTCTGTGTTTTGGAGTGCTGCCATTCCAGAGTCGTTTCATAGATTCAGTGGAAGGAAATGAGAGCGAGCAGTAAAGAAATGTCTCATTCACCTTGCTTGACAGTTGAATCAACCTTATAATGCCCAACAGTAGTTATGAATGTTTCACATTTAAGAATTTTCATTTCAGTTGGGGAATTATCAGCTTGCAAGGCCCAGTCTCTTTTAAATATTGAATATCATTCCATTGCAAACAAACACAGTTTTAAAGTCAATGTTTCTGTAACATATTTACACCTTTCTTGGCCCCACTAATGTTGCTAGCAGGTAGTTGGTGCAGCCAAATGCCAACTCTTTGGGGTTCTCACTGGCATTTCATGTAGTGCCTTCATGACAGTTGGCAGCAATTTTAACTCATCTAAATTGCTTTAAATAGTTTTTCCGGTTTGAACTCTCCAGCAACAGTAAATGTCAATCACCAGTTCCATAGTACAAGTCAAAGCAGACAAAATAACTAAATGTGGCCATGATACATATTTGACTAAAAAACAGGCAAGAACAGAAGAAATACTTGCTATAAAATCACACACACAACAATTTAAAACATACTGCGACTACTCAAAACGTGTCTACAGTGAATGATCAGACTGCATTAATTATGAGCATAAGATTGGGTAAAAGAATATAAAATATAATTCTGTGTAGACAAACGGGGCACATTTTTAATTTGCCTTTATCTTCAACAGAGAAAGAAAATGAGTTTGATTCTGATTTCTCAGGGTAAACAAGATATTGGCACAGTTAGTTATTTGTATAATTTCACCATTGTACAATGGTTTAAATACCGGTGTTTTATATCAAACAAACAACAAATTACGTGTTTACACAAATTATGCAACAGTATCACTTTGTATCACTTACATGTCTGTGAATTCTAAGCAGAAATGTGAGGAAATTAATGAGGAATTTTAGATTTAGGTTTAGATTTCTGGTTCTAGATTACATAATTTCTTGTATTATACTTGCTCTATACTTTGGTGTTGGTTGCCCCATTGTTACTCATTTGTTTGCTTGGTTTTATTGCACAGTATTTGAACTATTTTATTTTGCATGTTTTTATTCTCTTGTTTCTTCACTTCTATTGTTAAGCACTTTGAGCTACAGAAAGGTGCTATATCAGTAAAATGTATTATTAAATATCTATTGGTTATAGCCCACTATTGTCTCGCAGCCTGTGAAGGCACTGGAGTGGGTAGAGCAAGTTTTAAAGTGTGAGTATCCCAGGCAGAGAGTAACTGTGCTTTGCCCTCAGGCCAGGGAGCTGCAGTCCATCATGTCTTGATATTTCCAACATCAGTCAGCTACTTCTGTCGTGACACAACTGCTGACGACCTTCAGCTCTCGAGATTCAACAAAGAGGGTTTTAATGTGGCACAATGCTGGACACTGAATGTGGCTCCGAACAGCCTGGCCAACGCCCATTTTTGAAATAAAAACCAACTCAAAGGTTGATGAAAAAAGACAACGGTTTAAATGGTCAGAAAGAGGTTGCCAAGAGTGATGCCATTGTGTTGCTGCCTTGCCACCAGTATATTCAGATGAAAAGCCCAATCTGCAGACCCTCTATTCAGACCCTGCCCTCTTCTCCCCGTTGATCTGTGAGCCAAACCGGAAAAGAAATGGTACACAGACCCAAATAGCAGCTATCCCATTATTCGGGATTTTGTAAGGGAACGGAGTTGTAATTTTCTTGCAAATATAGTTATTACTGTTATTTCTTTTTAATTTAGCAGAGAAACATTTTGCTTTGTGATATTTTTTCCTGACAAATGCATGAGTTAAAAATGATGTATCTATTTCTTTTCTTTCATTATCTGTTTGTTTGGATTATAGCCCTTGGATATGACTTCCTAACAAATTGCCCATGGTCATCAGAGCATTGCAGACCCAGCTAAAAAAGTATAATTTTTTTAAGGGTGGCACCAATGTTTTTTATTTTTTAAACACATTTTCCCATTTAGAATCATTACACTTCTATATGATATTCGGTGACTCTGTTGGCACTTTTCAAAATGCCTTGGTGATCACGTCACTTCAGCCTGTGGCCTTTTAGCAGTGCCCATTGCCAGTACCTACATGCTTGCTACCTCAGTGTTGATGAGTTTTATCTTCTCATGTTAGTTCCAGATTCTCCTAGATGCATTTTCTCACTCACCAATGTCTCTTACGCACTAGTTCTTTACTAGGTTTACTAAGTAGAAAATGGGCAAATGCCTTTTAGAGAAATTGATTCTGCATGAAACCAAAACATGCATGATTGTAAACAAACATACAGTATGTACTCTCAAACAAATTTCATTTCAGTATTGTGCTACTTGTGTTCTTCTCATCTTCCATTAAATTAGCCTGTTCTGGCATAAAGGTATAAATTACATTTGGTAAATTTGACATGGCTTGAGAGGAAACATTATATGTGGGGGTTTAGGATTTTGGAATAGCATCAGTAAAAGCAGGTTCAAAAGCACAGAAAAGTGTTGTTTTGAGTAGTTTGGTCGAGCTGATGGTGTTAGGCAGATAGTTAACTGGTTAGGCAGATGAGGGGATGTGTGAGGATGTGTTAGGATGAATGGGAAGATAGGCCACATGGCAATATGGTCCTGTTTGGGAGTGGGAGGGAACTAAAGCTTGGACAGAGTATAGGGAGAGATTGGGACATTGCTAATGAGATTATGAATGAGGCTAAAAAGAGCTTTATTCAACTAGGAGGAACTAGTCTTCAAGCCAATGGGATTCGAAGCCCTTCTTGGTAGTCCAGAGTTTCAAAGTTTACAGCCATTCCAGTAAGTAAGGGCAGTTTGACGCCTATATTGTGGCAGAGTTGCACCAGTTGTTGGAGCACTGTGACTTTTGCAATGTGTTTGATGACATTTACTCACATAGGCGCAAATGCAGATGCACTGATCCGCTTACTTCTGCTATACACACCTCTTACAATGTGTATGCCCCTGAGACAGGGTTTTTTGATAGGAACTGTCACACAAGCTTGTACAGCACAGCAGTTCAGACAATGGATAAAAGACGATCCTATCCTGTCCTATATGTCCTATGTTGGCACAAAACAGTGTCTGGAACATGGATGCATCCTTTCGGGGGCCAGATTACAGGTACACCAGTCACAAAAACTGTTGGCACTAGTGGACCTGGTAACCATCAGGCTTGTTGTCAGGAGACCAGAGACTGGCAAAGGGTAGAACCTTCTCACAATGATGAACCGGATCATTTATTCTGTCAACCCATTGCCTTGAGCCTCTGGTCTCCTGTGACACTGGGGTTCTTGCTTGTACAAGGTCTCACTTGGAAATGTCCTGTTGTTGAGGTAAACATGTCTTATTGTTAAGGTATTTCTGGTTTAATGGCTGCTAGCCAGTCTCATGTGTAGTTTATTCTGAAACAGCTCTGAGATTGTTTTGATGCAGATCTCTGGAGAGTAGCTCAGCGTCTGAGCATGCTCAGGGACACTCCAATATTTACAATTTGCTTTTCTTCGCTAGTTTACCCAGCAGACAGGACTGAACTACAGCTGCCATTTTGATTGTAATTAATATTTCACCCAAATGCAGCAAATTTGCTCTTTTACGGGTAATTGGATTGGATTATTAAGAAATTCTATTTCTAGCACAAAGCTACTGTATATCAGGCTTTGCATTTAGTCAATGTGTAGCCTTGAGTACATTTGTTAGTAGGATACATTTAATATTTTTGTGGGAATTGTTGTTAACAATAAAACATATAGAACAATGGAATTAACAATGAATAATTTAGCATTTTTCTGGTATTTTTTGGTAATTAGTAATCCTTTATATGCACATAAATTGAGCTTTTTGCTGCATATGAAAGAAGCAGAGAACTCTTAGAACAATTTATTCTACAGTTGAGTCTCACATTAGCCGGGCCGGTTGACAATATGAATTATATGTTGCAACAATGCATGTCAATACATTTACAAATATAGTGTTACCTTGTAGTAGATGACTATTTGAATAATTTTTCTAAGTAACACCATGAACAAAATGAATGTTATATGGCTGTTTATTTTAGATTGTGGTGAAGACCGGCATGCTGCTTGTATGCATGTATAATGAGCATTTTAATCACGCCTAACAATCAGTTTTACGTCACGTTTGGAGAAACCTATGACATACGTTTTGAAGTTCTTCTTCAGACAAATTGTGCATTTGTTTCTACCTACTGTACACAGGCATTGTCATCCCTGCTTATTGCCTTTGTGTGCATGAATAGACTCGTGGAATACTTGTTGTGGATAGTTTGTTGGACAGTTTGTTTGTTACAATAGCAGTGATGTCTTTTACTTATGCCACTTATGGTCACATGTATGTCTTTATGTGTTTCTACATGTGGTATAGCAAGAGAGATTATTTATTTGTTTGTATATGTTCTGCTACCAGGGGTCACGGATTGTGTTAAGTACTGTTTGTACTGTCGGTCAGGAAAAAGGGCAAGGTGATCTGACATTGCTTCTGTCACTATTAATAATTTGTACATGGCAACTGGAATCATGTAGAGTAATGGGTCACCAGTGTGCAGACTTCCTCAGGATTCTTGGGGGAGACCAATTCACTGTATCGATCTCAATATCAAAGAAAAATCAAAAAACACGTGTGACGTCCAGTCAGACGGAAGAGATATGAGGACCCAGCTCAGCCCCCACCTCACACGTTCACACATTCGTCCTTCTGGAGGACATATTTCAAATCAAGCTGTCATCATCACGGGAATGGGTTTTTGTGCTCTCAGCTTCCACCATTAACAAAGCATGAAGGGTGACATATCACAAATGCTGTGAAACATGCCTTTCTTCCTGCTGAGCTTTAACCAAGTGCAGGACGAGCACGGAATACAAAGAACCAACTTTGTTAATATTCTTATTTGTCTAAAGTCACACACAACAGCATTTTATGGATACGTGCATAGTTCAATAAGCTGTGGACATACTGTGTAGACTGTATATAGATGGTACAAGGCATGGCAAAATATGCGTTCAAATACAAGTGCTGATCATGAAGAGCATAGAGTGAATTTGAAAGCCACCCCACTAAATATAGCTGACAAATGTCCAGGGGGTATTCTGAGGCAAGCACTTTTGAAATGGTGACTTTGGGATGAGCTTCTCATAGAGAGAATGTATTTTCAAATGACCAACCCAATACTTTAGCATACCAGACTAGGCTAAAGTCATTTAATAGTACATTAATGCACGCAGAACAAAATATATACAATATATAACAAATATTTTTTTGGACACAAAGAAGCTACAAGAGTTTGATGTGAATTAAAAGATTTAAAACACTGTAAATGAAAAATTATTCATTAAATGGGAGGTGCCGCACTGAACGGCATATTTCTTCTGCTCGTGATCAATGTCCAGTACATACCACAGTGTTTAATGTGATTACAGAAAACTGGAAGTTGCAGCACATGCAACATTATAGAGGAATATCACTCAGCAAATGGGGTTTTGAAGCTTTTTACCTGATTAAAGTACACATTTATTTTCTTCTCTTCATTACATAGAAAGGAAGAAGAAAAAGCTGGTTGGTAGGTTTTTAATGACTAACTAGCTAATCTGCTTGGTGGCAAGTCAGTGTCGACCCATCAGTTGCAACTAAACAGATGAGTTAAATTAACTTGGACTATGAGGAGAAGGGTGTTTCGCTTCTTTCTAAACACCCCAATCAGTGATCACTGTAAAAATTGAAACATGGACTGCATGTGAAAGCATCAAATACAGTTTTAATATTTCCTCACAGTATCTTACAAGACAATAATAATAATAATACATTATTGCACAAACACATAATGATTTACTGAATCGCTATTTATGAAGATGCTATATAGCTATATAGCAGTAATGATTGTATGATTGTATAAGAAACAGAAGTTCATGTATAGTGTGTATAGACTGCTCTAGAAGTCGTATTTGTGGTGTATGTTGGGCTGTTTCACACCATTCAGCTTCTTTGCAGTGGTTGTTGATTATGTCAGCATTTACATTGTCTTTCTCTTCTTCCTGTACTGAACGTGGAAAAATAATTTAGATTATCAGCACAAATACACTTCTCTGATGCTTTCCTAAGCTACTCTCCTTCCTTATTTTGTCCTTGTCTGGTGCAATAAAAAGTGATACTGGCTTAGTGTGTATTAAATGATATTCCATCAGTTGTGCAGCAGAGAGAAAATGAATTTCACCGAGCATACTGTAGATGTGCGTAAACAGGATGACAAAGAAAGTGGAGGGCCTGTAAATGTCTAACAGAAGGTGCTGTACTGGGGTAATTTATGAAGTGTTGTCAATTGGTGTAGATAGCCCCTGCAGATTTTAGAAATCCATGTGACTTCTCAAAACTGCAAGCGATAATCTGTCCTGTGCTTATTTTAGATAACTTCAAAAAAAGGGCTTCAGAGGTGCATGTGGAGATGGAAAATGTCTCTGTACAAGATGTATTAATGAAAGTTCACTTGTATAACTTGTGTACCACAAAGGACAGAAAAGAATGCGTCCTGTCCTAGGACTGTAATGTCACACCAATGCATAGGTCCACTGAGAATGAAACAGAAAAGATGAAAGAGGTGACTGTGAGAGCCCCCGTGGGGTTCTCTGGGGTTGTGGGAGAATTTTGTGTTTCACAGAGGTTATAAGCTCTATGAAATAAAATGATTTTGGTTGAGAAGCCTCATGTAAACCCACAAAGTCCTGCACTGCCACTTTAATTCCTCCTTTTGTTCTGTAGATCAAGAAGTTGACATGAGTTTTGGTTCTATAATAACATACTTTAATTGGTAATTGTGATTTTAAGTTATTTAAGCTACACTGATGTTACTGTATTCTGAAAACCTAGGAGGTATCTCATCTCACTTTTTCAGCTGAGCTCTTTAGGCCCAGTTCACCTTATTGATGCAGCACCATTACTAAAGGTTATTACAGTTTTATCAAAGTTTGCATATACATATTACTCTTTAAATCCAGAGTGAATGAAAGTGTATTGACTTGACTGGTGCAACATCTCACATTGTTTAAAAATGTGAATAAGGTGTTTGTGACATCACCTATAGCTTTCTGATGGTGCTTTTTGACGTTTGGAGTTGGGCCACCATCAGCTGTTGTGGCCAGAACATCCAAATTTGGGCAAGTAGTGATAGTCTCAAAAACCTCACAATCAAGGGATGTCCCCAAACATACCCTTCTCTTATTGGAACAATTCTTATTATAATCAAAGTTGCCAACAAGAAGCACAATAATAAGAAAAAGTGAGAATAACAAATCGTAACTGCACGTGGAACAAAACATCTTGGCTTGGCATTTCTGAATTTCAGACTTTGTGAATATTTCCATTTACTTCCACACAGTTGGAGTTGTCTTGGAGAGTTTAGGAGACATTCGAGTCTTAAGGCACTCAGCATTCAGCTATGACAGTTACTGCATTTAACATTGCCTACCAAAACTCCCCAGGCCATTACGTGTGACCGAACACATGCACGTACATAACCTGAGCCTTATAGAGGTGCTTCATCCAAAATCTAAAAGGTATAAGACATATTGTAGCAAGAGATTCTGTAAATATGACAAAACTACAGCCTTAAAAAATACCATGGAGCTGAAAAACCTCTTTAACACAATAAAACAGCAACAAAACCTAGCTTTATAAAAGTTGCTAAGCTATTGAATTACGTTTTATGATACTGCAAAGTTATCCTGTGTGTTGCCAATAATCAAATACAAGTTCAACGGTGTGGTTGCCAAAATGCATTTAAGTTTTATACAAGTGACAGATTAGAAACAAATACCACCAGGATAGTCTGATTTAGTGGTCTGAGTTAATTTTGTGCGTTCAAATGTGCAAAAAACAGTTTGTTGCTTCTGAGAAGGCAAAGAAAACCTAATATCATTAGCATGATGTCGGTGTTGTTGGTTTGGATTTTGTATTTTAAAGGTTGGTTAGGTATATTCCTACTGTATACACTACATATTGCCTGCTGTATGTATTGGTAACCTCATCTCATGTGCACATACCTTTAATGTACAGTATGTTGAAGGTCATGTTGCTTCCATAGCTGCTCATAATGGCATATTCATACTTCTCCACAACAAGACAGTTGTCTTTCAGTCCATTATGACTGGACTGAGTATATATCACAATGTACTGTAAAGGAATTTGACATGAGCATTCAATGGTTCCAACTGAAGGAGCTTTAGTGCACATTTTGCAGTTGAATGATCTCAAACATTAGAAAGCATCAACAGGTGCCAGGACCACAGGGATGTGAGAGCCTGATTCTATCTGTAAGGCAGCTTGTGACCATAAGCACCTGATCTCTGGCTATAGTCGGCATTCTTTTTACCAGTCTGATGCGGCTCAGGGCTAGTTCAGCCTGCAGCCGTGTCGTCATTGTATGGTCAACTGTCCCTGTCTGCCATACACAGCCTGGGTTTTACTGATCTCATTTCCCATTGACCCAAATGAGTCCCAGCTGCAGCCTGATCTTGTTTGTAATGGAAAAGCAGTAAATGTAGCCATGAAACTGCAGATCAGTTGCAGTGAGACTGATGAGTAGAATAGACACTTAATTGACCGAATATGAAAGGGACAGCCCGGGCACATGAGTAAAAGCAGGAGCTGCAGCACTTTATATTCACTGTCAAATGTACTATACTGTATGTAATCTAAGTGTAATTTATCTTAGGCTATCCTTTGTGTTCTTTGAGATAACCGACTAAATGCTTTTCACATATGTGTGCAGCTATTTACAGAAATCACTTCCCACATGATAGATTTACCCCGTGTGAACGTGACCGCTGAGTAATGTGTGCTGGACATCTTTTAAGTGATATATGGCAGCTGTTCTTTCAAAAGCAGTGGACACTTTTGCAATACTGAGGACAATCTCTTGGTCTGTGTGCTGCCACATGTCAAATGGTGGGCTGCTTTGCATATGGGCTGATAGCACAGGCCATCATAACTCAGTTTCAAAGTAATGCCTATTCAGCGCAAAACAGGAGTGTGTTGTCAGAATCCCAGGATGGATGTTGGGGCATGTACAAGTGATATCTATCCTGATGAAGAGAGAGCGCTCAGTGATTTATTTCAGGGGAAACATGGCAAAAAATGCTCAAGCTGGGCGCTTTTCCCTTTTCCCTTCACTTAGGTTTTCTATTTGAATTAAATGAGGTGTGTATGTAGGCAGGCAGAGGGGGGCAAGGGTGGTGAGAGATAGCATGCAGGAGAAAGGACATACTTCATCTTCCTATTCAAAGTGTTGTTTTCAGCAACTTTGAAATGAAGGAGAAAAATGCTGATAGAATTGCACCAGAATGTATTGCAGTGGACTGCAAAGTACAAAAACCCTAGGTCAGACATCGGGGAGGCACCCTCATGCGGAGCATTTTTTTTTTCCTTCTTCCTTTTCGACTCTCCTCTTAATGTCCCCAGTGAGTCACTTTTTGAACCTGCAGTGACTGATGGGAGGTGTGCCCTTGACAGGGCCAGGGTAGGCTGGCCAAGGGCAAGATGCAGCTATCCAATTGGTTCACATAGATAAACAAGGAAATAAATGTCATGTACAGCATCTGGAGATAGATGCTGTCATCCTCACTACCAGGAAGTACGCTTAAAAGCCCATCTCATTATTGAACTACAACAGCCAGCCGTATGTTACGCTTTCCACATAAAAATGATGTTGCAGAGCTGGAGGAAAAACAAGATGGGAGAGTGTAGATGTTGAAGTCAAACAATATGAGAAAAACATTCAAAATATAAAAGCTAGACTTTATAGTAGTAGCTTAAGGTCAGAGATCTTATAATAATTGGTCTTTGTGGTTGCATCCTTTCCAATGTTTGGCTGACTATGTCTGCTACTACGCTAGTATATATCTAAAGTATCTACTATTCTAGGACTTTACACCAGGGCGGAAATAAGTTGTACCACTGTCCTGTGAGTATGTGATGGCTCAGCATATACAAGAACACTTTGACTTTTACAGTCAAATTTTTTTTTGCTGATTGCTTTGGTAATTGAGCCCAGTCTCCTACAAATGACATCCATTTAAGGACATGGAAAATCCTCATCCATTAAAATCACATAACAGGACGCAACAGCAGGATAGCAAAAGCACTTCTGCTTTGTGCTGCGTAGACCATGATATATCCATGATTGAAAATAACCTGGACACCATTTTGTGTATTATCACTTACATGCAACTGTTCTCCATCAATAACTATGTGCAGTGGTAATATTTAGTGTCAATGCAGGAAGCAGAGTGTTTTTAGTTGCCAAACTTTAGTACTTTTTTAAAGTGGCTGGCTAGAATTTCGCTCTTACATGTAACAGACATTTTAAAAGTAATGTCACGCTGATTTTGCATACTTACCTACTCACATACAGTTGCATACGTACAACACCTTTCTGTTATGTGATCTATTCCCTGTAACTACCCTGCAATGACAGCTGTGTTAGAATCATGCAAATGAACTAGGAACGAAGCCGAAGCTCAAAATATGTAGCTTTGTCATCACAAGAAGTGAAGAACTCAAGTAGCTGGCTGTTTGTTGCCCCTGTTTTTTAAGTGCATGCTTTCAAAAGATGATCCATTATTCAAGTTTTGTTTTTTTTTGTCAGTTGGGTACACTTGATGTTGTGGGTACACTGTGGCTGCTCTTATTGAGTCATCAGTTAAAATCAAAGATGCAAACATTTAGAAGTAATTTAAACGTGTTATTGTGTCAACTTGACGGGCTGTTTTTTTGCTGATGTGCTTCATAATCAGATGGCCTGTAGATGATCTCCAAACAGTCGGACATTCTGTCCTTTTCACAGCACAACTGCTGTATATGTCAGACATATTTATTTATAAACTCAAATGTCTCCTGGACTACCTTCATTTACCTGCAAAGTGCTCATTTAGTTTATAATTTATACTGTCTGGTCTCCATTAAAAGCCATATATAGACTTATGTATCAACTGACTGATGAGCTAAACTGTTTTCCTCTAGTAGCACAACACACCTTCTCTATTTCTCTCCGAGTCCTTCATTCCTCCTTTGAGTCTGTGAACACACCCCAGCACATACTGACTTTTCCTTTTGATTCCGGTTTCTTCGTTTGGTCTCCGTGAGTTTATTTTGTTTTCCTAACTTTACATTTATGTAGTTTGTTTTTGATATACTATTTTTTCCCCTTGTTTTTGAGTCTGTCATTTAGAGTCTGTTATCCAGCTCTGTTGACTTTTGTCACACTATTTTTCCTTTGTTTTGTTTCAGGTGAGGTGTTTGTTCTAAGTTTCCTTTTTTATCTCACCTGCACAATGTGACTTTCTCTGTTCCTTTGGTGTACCATCATTTCATGTGCAAATAAATGAACTCTATACTCTAGATGGCAGTGCAGGAGAAGCAAAGAGTATTAAGTAGAAAGATTCATATGGGTGAAAAATAAGTCTTGTACGTGAACCACATGTGTTTGATGATGACAGGTAACCAGGGGGAAGAGATGGGGAAACCAAGGACGTTGCGGTTCATTGTCGGTGCCTCAACCCCTAAGCTTCCAGGGGGCCCCAGTATTTCACATTTTAGTTCTGTGGTGGTCTGTATTCTTAAAACTCTTTGGTCACTGTAATTATCAGCTTGAACAAAAGAGTATAAAGAAGTAATTTAAATACGTATTTGTCGAAATGGCAGCCAACAACATAATCCCCTATTCCTTTGCATGTACACCAGATTTAGTGTAATGGTCACAAATTAATATATTAATAAAGAATTAATTCATGAATCCTACTCTCTTGAGACACATTAGCCATGATCGTTGAGGAGGATCTGCACATAATTAAGTTAATATAATTAGGTGGGAATGCTTCGGCAGGACTTACCGATACACGGCATGCCACTGAAGTGACTGGGATTTACTGCACACATAGGGTAACTCAGGAGATTAGCTTTGAAACATGACGTCAGTCGAAAGAGACAAAGACAAGCGCCTTTTCAGAAAAAAAAGCAAATACCTAAAAATCTTCATCTTTCCCACTTGGTCATACTTTATCAAAATGTTCACCACAAAATTATAAAGGGGCATGGAAATAATGGCATTGATTAAAACTGTCAATGTGCCACTTGCTGAATAAATTGGGCCTATAAGTAAATAAATTATAAGTTGGACCATAAAGGGTTATTAAATTAATTATACACTTCTTTAGCCAATGGGCACGCTTTGTCCTCAAGTATCCATACTGTACATGGGCATGCAGGCCTTTAAAATTTATTTTTTTTACCACTGATAAAGAAATGAAGCTTCAAGAGTCTTTATTTCTTTTCCTTTTTTAGATTTGAGTTTAAAGCAGAATCATGTCTCACACCACATTTTGTTTTTCTGTTTGTACAGTACATGGCCATCAAATCTAGTTCTGCACATTTTTCAATTTGAAGGTGTTTTAATGTTATGTATGCCTCTGCAGTTTGCTGTCTCCTGTAGAGACACTGTGGGTTGAATCTTACTGCAGAGTGGATGTACATTTTTGATTTACTTCCATGTTTAGATATTTCCACAAAATGGACTAAATATTTAGCATCTCCCACATTACAATTACACTTAACCTTTACTTTATTTAAGTACCTGACTAAACTAAATGAAATGAAATTAAACCTTCTTCTGCAATCCACTCTTCATCCTTTTGGAGTTCTGTAATAATGTTCCTCATGGGGTTGTAACTTATGAGTTGGAAAGTCAGCTGGTAATATGCACAATGTTTCATAATTCACTGACAAAATCTGTGTATGTAAGTAGGAAGCGTTGTTCATGAAGCTTTTCAGCGTGGGATCTAAGTAGGTTCCATATATCAGGTCTGAGGTTTGTGACAGGATAGGACGATAAGATGGGGCCACCTTTACTTATCCTCTGTCTCTCTGGCTTCCTGTGATGTACTGCCTCTGCTCTCCTGTTTTACCTCATCATTTTCTTTTGCCGTCTCTTCTGTCCTTTGTCATTCCTCGTGCCAGAGCTGCTTTAATGATTTCCCCTTTTTTTCACCAGCTATTACTAATCTTACCTGGCTGCTTCTTTATCCATAGCTGCCGTAACAGTGTACTGTATATTCATAGCTGTCCAGTAGCGTTAGTTCTGGCAGTTTTACTGTTTTTATCCTCAGATAATGGCAAATGCTGCAATGATGCCGTGTAACTTCTTTTATTTGATCAGGAAAGTCCCATTGAGATTGAGTTCTCATTTTCACGGTAGACCTGAAAAAATAATATATAATACACATTAGAAAATAGTAAAAGTAGCATGGTATAATAATTATGATAAAAATATACAGTAACATTCACTATTACATGCATGTTATCTTTTGATACATACAGTTGTCACATAGGATTATTGCAATAAGAAAGAAAAACGATAAGCAGAACTGCAGAATGAATTGCAGTGTCAAGTCCGTGTGCCTGTTAGGAAATAAAACTGATCAGCATGGCTTAGATCACATCACACTGGGGACGTCACTACGCTGACATATCTAGTATACTATTCCCAACATTAACCTTTTCACTGCAGACGTAATTATTAGACAGTAACAGCTTTGTCGATTTTATTTCTACAATGAAGAGTGTATATCCTTCCTTTTTTAATTAGGTTTTGACCACTGTCAAACTAGTCACAACCAAATTTTTCTCCCTTGTGTGCCTGGTCGTCGCTATCTTTGTGTAATCCCCTCATCAGCCTCATCAGTCAGACAAAAACCCTAATGGTGTTAATTCTGTACTGCATGCAGCACACAATTAAAAGCGCATTGTGACACATGTTTAAGCTAAGACATACCTCCTCTAGCCTTGAAATATGTGCCCTTGATCTTGGTAGACACACATCAAATTACATATTAAAAAAAAAGTTAAAAGCACAAAACATCTCAACCTGATTTGCGCACAAAGTGTCCATTTTGACATGAAGAAAGCAAAGCAAAAGGTGTTAGATCTGGACCTCAGTGAAAACTGTAGTAAAATATATGATTTTTCTATGTCTGTTTTTCAGTTTGGAATGCTTTATTACTCTATGTTGAAAGGACAACACTGGCTTTGTGAAAATCAATGGTTGCTGAATGTCCATATATGCAAAATACACAAACAATGGTGCATATTGTAAACAAATGTGGAGCCGTAATATCATACTTTTTTACTGCTTTACTGCCACGCAGAAAACAAGCATTTTATTTTGAAATTGGTTGCAGGGGGGCACTGTGGAAGGAGAGACAAGTACACAGACATTTTGTGCTAGGCCTCAACATATTAGCCTGAAGAAATGTTATTTGTTGGTAAAATGGTTTTGCGTATTTATTAAGGGTGCATGGCAGCTCAGTGGTTAGTACTGTGGCCTCACAGCAAGAAGGTCCTGGGATCAAATCTGCCAGTGTGTTCAAAACTGGGATGTTTGTGTGTTCAAAGTTCACATGTTTGCTCCATGTCTGAGTGGGTTTCCTCCGTGTGCTCCAGTTTCCTCCCACAGTCCAAAGACATGCAGTTAGGTCAACCGGAAACTCTACATTGCCTGTAGGTGTGAATGTGTTTGTCAGTCTATATATGTGTTAGCCCTGTGATAGACTAGTGACCTGTCCATAATGTACTCTCGCTCCCAGTGCATGCTGGGATATAGGCTTCAGCTCCTCGCTGTATGAAATGGAAGAGAATTTATTCAATTATAAAATAAATATATAATATAAAATTATATATATATATATATATATATATATATA
>LKNJ01000787.1:117294-189266 GCA_002120245.1 Maccullochella peelii
ACACACAGTATTTACTGTATATACATCAAACGCAAGAGCTTAAAGGGGATTTTTAGGGGTGAAGTTGATATCAAATGTTTTTTTAATGATTTCTGAATTGTGAGTTGAACATCGCACATTCAAGTATTCTCATTTTGTGAACTTGTAGGGATATCTAAGGTCTTGAGGGTGCAGGAAGAATGAATTAGGTCAGCACAGGCAACTAAAGTAGTTCCCTGTGGTGACCTAAATAGCTTCATTCATAAAGACAATCTACATTCACAACCTTGTGGACGTATCAAACATGTATAACTACCTCTCAATGTATGCATTCCACTGATGCTAATATTACCACCTAGGGATATTATTGATATGTGCCTGTGATGATGATGACCTGATTTGATTCAATACATTAGAATTTTATTTACAAGTGTGTAACCGGCCTTTAGGCGCCACATACTCAGATCATGTACCTTTTTTTTTACGTAATTACCAATCGTGTTTTAGGGTAGGTGTTTAGGAGGCACATACCCATAACTCATGCACACTACCCTGATAGAGTAAGTGAATGGTAAGAATGGTAAGGTGACAGAGTTTGGCTGTACCACACAACATCTGTTAGGTCTCAGACTTTTCACATTCACATGGCGCTAAATTATAATATTTAATATTATTAAACAATAATTTCAGCCTCTAAACCTTATGACAAATTTGTCACAGCCAAGGGTAGATGTGTTTTCCTGAGTGATCATATTCACAGAAATTACTTACCAATGTACAGGGTGGATGTAATAAGATGAAAATTGGTACAATAATGGAGCTGTATTCAACAGACCAGCCATAAACACTGTGTTGAATAATTGAATTTTAAGTTGTCATTGTTACATTTTAGATCTTGTGTATTTGGTCGCAGTCGATGCCTCTCAAAGATGCCCTTTGGTTTTGTAAGCAAAGGTGCATTTTCTGCATCCACTGCTATTGTATTGGTCGCTCTCTGCCAAGATAGAAATAATTGATGAGGCCACTGTATTAAATGCTGGGGAAGAATTCGGTGCAGCGTAACATATTGTTCTATCTGTTAATTTCTTGAGAAAAGGGCTTCATGAGAGCAGTAGCCATTGAAAACAAAAGCAAACACAGACTCGAATGGATAAATAATCGTGCTTCTCTTGCAACACTGTAGGGAAAATGCTGCACAGTTGCTATGGAACCCTCTGTTGCTAGGCAATGGGTTGATTATCTGAGGTTTTTTTTTTATATAAGAGGCAGAGTGGTGTTTTCTTTGCTATCCAGCAAATTTTGTTTTCAGAACTGACAGGTTTTACAACTGACCGGATCTGTGGAATAACATAACAACACTATCCTCAATTTAAATGCAATTTATCCAGTTTGATCTGTTTATACCATATTATTTGTGGCAAACTGAATATTCAAACGCTCCATATTTACATGAAATGCAAACATCATGGAAGGTTTCACTGGTGAACATCGATGTTGGGGAAAAGTGCTTGAGTGCTTCTCCTTCCTATGCATACCACACAAAGACCATATCTGTGACTGTCTAGCTTCCTTAAGGAGCCTCTTTAATCAGATTTCATCATGTACTGATGCTGTATGGGGTGCAGCGAGATGTCTTCTCGTCTGTTGAAAACTCGTTCTTCTTGGCACAAAATCAACCCAGATATGCCAAAAGAGATAACTCGGCCCCAAATCTCAGCACCTGTTTGCTGGTAATTTATGCTGCTTCATTTATTAAAATATCCCATTTATAAGCAGTGGAGATAGTGAAGGGAATATCATTATGTTGCCCTCTTGTGGTTGTATTCAGATATCAGACTGACTAAGCCTTTTATTAATGGAGAAAGTAATCCATCTTTTTCTCAAATTGTTCATGTTGATTTTTTAATAATTGTTTTTGCAGTGCACCATTCCTTTGTTTTCAGGCACAGCATGAGGTTAAAGGGTGTGTTGAAAATCACCGCAATGTCTAAAGCAGACATTATTAATATTCATAGTCCAGGAAAATACTAATGTAATACCTTTTTGAGGTTTCCACATTTACCATATACAAATGGTAATCAGAATATCAGCAGGAAGGTCTGACTCTCTCTGCATCCTTGTAGCTCAGTCTCTGCCTTGATCACATGCACACATCTGTGCATATAGTCTTAACATTACTCTGATGAAAGATTCACACAAACCCGTGTTCTTCTTCTTCTTCTTCTTCAGTCCCTGGAATGCAACCACCCTGCTCCCCTAATGCCAGATAAAGCTAGCAATTATTTAAATGGCAGACATATCTTATATTACATTTCATGAGGCTAAAATTAACAATGTTGACCCTAACAAATGCCAGAGCAAGCAAAGGCCTGGTGTGTCCTGGACCGTGCTTTCCCTTGTGGAGAATGCCATGCCAAACTCGCTTCAAAAAATCTCACAATTTAATGATGCTCTGCTCATCAATAAAGGAATATACAGGTAACGTTGGCAAACATATGCAGTATTTAATTTTAGGTCAGTGCAACGTTTGTTTATTTATTGATGACATTCTAATACATTTATCAAGAAACCAATATCAGACTCTGTCAGAGGTAGAAGATAAAGCTGTTCATGTGTACATATTTTATCTTTGAGGAACAAATAATACGTGTACAGTAGGAACTTTGGCTGACACTGACAATTCATAATGGAAGCAGCTAATTTCGAAAGCGCCCAGCTGGTTACTCTCTGACAGACTTAGGGGAACCACATTAACTATAAACTATGACAACCCATTATAGCCCAGGGTATAGCTGGCATTGGCTATACAGTGACATGGAATGGCCATTTAAATCTGTCTGATTTTTGTAAGCATTTGTCAGATTTCTACAACACTGACAGATATTATGGGATTTGGAAATATCTAAGGTCCAGCCACTGTGGTAAGTAGCTCAAATTAGAAAAACAAGATGAGCAGTTAGGAGATCCTTTTCAGAGTGTGCTCCCACAGAGACACTGTGCGCTGCCCTGAGTTGAAGTGGGGATATGTCTTTTAATCGTATGACCACTCCCTGACACTGAACTTGTATTGTTTTCACATGAACTGCCATTACCAAGGAAAGCATTAAATAGGGCAGCCTCACTGCCCACTACATCAGTTTAGCTTGTCTGCCCGAGGCTAGATAAGACTGTTAGACTGGAAGCTGAATGCGGTGACACATTGTTGGAGTTGAGAGGACAGCATACATAGATAATAAGCAAAGGAGGGGACAGAAAAGCAACTGTCAACAAGCAGCGAAAGCATGATAAGCACAGCGAGATGCAGGAATCTGCTCGACACAGCAGCTGTCGTCATCGCAAAGTTCCCGACCCTGCTAATAATTCCTTCGGCCGCGATCCAGGTCAATCATCCGATACAGAAACACAATTTAGATGTTGTAAACGGTCACCATGGGGATCATCAGGCAGGCAGCGCCACGTGATGTATACAGATACAGCATTTAGTTTCAAAATGCAGGCATGTGAGTATTATTAAGGAGGCATTTCCCATTAAAGATAAGAGGAATTAGACCCATGAAACCCCAGAAGGCTCAGCAGTAGCCCCTGGTAGTTAGCGTACGCTAACCATATTCTCTCTTAACCTAATTATTTTTTATTTAAGATTTTTGTAGGGTAATTTTTGGCCTTTACAAAAGAAGAAAAAATAAATGAACAAATGTGCTTTATTCAATGCATTTCAAATTTCAGGAGTTAGGTTTTAAGTATTTACTTTAACCAAGTAAGGACCCACAGTGGTCTTCCAAATACATTGCATGAAAAACCTATTTTTCTGCATACAGTATGTACAGGAATCCATTAAAGCGTTTCAAGCATCATTTCTTGGGTGAACAGTGCATACCATGTTATTAGGCGATACGTTGATACGTTGTTTAGTGGATCACTTATTGCTCTGCGAGATGACTCTTTTGTACTTGTAATTGCTCTCAGTGTTAATTCTCACATTGTGATTCGATAATGACCACCTCTGTTGCTGTAGAGGATAAATTGTACATCCTACCTTGGTGCCCACCTCCAGAAACACCTGTGCTGTAGTAAACTCTGCTATTTGGAAGAGTGTTGGAATGTCTTAATATGCCCTGAGCAAATTTTAGATGAGGAAAAAAAATCAAGCATTTTTTAGTCAATGTTTTAAATGTTGGTCCACAATTAATGGAGAAATGCTTCTTTGAAGATGTGAAGGTTTTTTTTAAAGGAGTGTTCTTCCAACTTGTGAAGTGAAAGTGCAGGTAGCAGTTTTATTTTGAGAAAGCTGTGGTGACTAAGTGAGAGAGTGCCTCTGTTTCAGTAAAGCAGGCTCAAAATATGCAGAGAGAGAGAGAATTGCTGCTTTCGGTTTTCATCTAGCGAACGAATGTACTTTGACATCTCTGAGGGAAACTGTTACTGGTTGCCTTCACAAAGTGCGATGGAAAATGGCCCTACTTTCCCCCTTTTTTGTAGAAAGAGACGGGTCAGGGAATATGACAAAGCTTCAGGGCATTTAGTGTAGTGGGAGGAGAGGAGGGAAGGGAAATAGGATTACAGAATGTAAGAGAGAGGATAGATGGGCCTTTTCAGCCAAGTGGTTTGCTGGTTAATATTTTAGTACCATGTATTTGAGGAGAAACATCATAATTAACCAATATCAGCAGAAATGGCCCAAAAGGAAGAAATTATCTTTAATTCCTTTAGATGAATCGAGGGGCATATTAGCAGTTGTTTGAGTATTTGAGTTTTGTACCATCATAGTTTTAAAACTGTTTGTGTTTTGATCCACTGTTTTGTCCACTCCAGCGGTGCATTCAGTAGTGTTGAACTCAAACAGAAGCTTTACATTAGAAACTCTGTATGTCTCTTAACTCTGTGATGTCATAGATGAGTACAGTCACGACTGTCTCCCCTCAGGCTTTGGGGGAGTATTTCCTGACCCTAATACCTCATGATCGTAAGATATAGTACAGGATAGTACATAGTTTCGTTCGGAGCAGGGCTTACAAATACAGACCCAATTATGATCATGTTTTTATAATTTAGAGTTTTAGCAAAGCTTTGACCAAATGGTCCAGTTGAGATAATGAATCCATCCAAAAAATGATCCATTTACTCCAATTAAATAAGCTGGTATTGCTGGTGCTTCTACTTTGTTCAGAAATTTGAATCCATTCCCTTCAAACCGCCTGAAATTGAATTCAGTTTATTCACTGCGTTACACATCCTGCACGTTATTCCATCAAGTGCAGTTGTTGGTTCCGATGTTTCTTTCTGCAGTGAACTTAAGAACAAACTTACTGACTTCTGATTGACTGAGGCTGCTGGAGAACACCAACAACTTGTACTGCGTCGACGTGTTAACGTATGCATCAATTGGCCACCACACAGCTACTACATGGTCTTCCAAGCATTTAGCAATGTTATACACCGGTGGTGTTTAGCACATGCATGTGTTTCAATACAATCATATTTGCAAGCTGCACCACAATACAGATGGATTCCTGTATTGGAATGCGTGAAGTAAGTGTAGTTGGGGATGTTAATGTACATTCATTGGACGTTTGCCTCTGTTTTGAGTGCTTAAGGTAAGAGACACTTCATCACTTGTGAATGAGGTGCAACATGACTTATTGGGTCAATAGTTTTGCTGCAGACACAGTCTCAACAGTCCTTCTGGTCCAAAGTTGGATTAGGTCTTGGCAGTGTGCCCTGTGGGAGTGTGTGCTCATTTCTCTCTTATTTCATGCACAAAAATGTACAATGAGCTCCATGCTCGTAAGTAATTGTATAGCCTTTCCATGCACCTACAGTCTTTATTTCAGGGTTGTGAAGGTATTTGGACAGATTAGGATTATATTAGAATTCTTTATACATTGTCAAAAATCTTTATGGGCTCTGAACTGTGCAAGTCTGCAACCCATAAACATCACCATGACTCCTGCTGTCTACAGTAACTGTCAAGACCTTTTTTTCCTCCATTCCTTTTGCATTTCAAAGTGTTGTATTTTGAGGGGATTCAGGAGAAAGGGGAAGTTGTAGATCTGTTTTTTTTTGTCTATTTTGTGAACCTGAGCGCGGAAATGAATCACCCGGTCCTCTGTGAGTCACGGTGGCCCACAACCGTCTGCGCCTTATCCTGGTGTTTTGATTAAAAAAACATAAAACGTGCACATTTTATCACATTGTCACCAAAAAATTAAGAAATGCTTACTGATGACTCCTACCTGACACTTCGGTGCTACTTAAACTTTAAAAATATGTTAAAAGCTTCATGCACTTGCAGTGACTATAGCGCACAGATGTTGTGACAGCTCATGGCTGTCACATTGTGCAGATAAGATTGTGTAGGGAATGAGGCCTTTAAAGAGGAGAGGAAACAAGTGATCTAAACAGATGTGCAAGGACAAGAAAAAACGACTAACTACTAGCTGCTTCTGAGCAGGACGGTATGAAAACAGTTCAGTACATTTCTCATCATTAGCAGACTACTAATTAATAATTATTAATCAGGTTCTACAAAAACGGAACAAATATACATAAACAGTAATGTAATCCCATATCCTTTGCCCTCCTTTATTTAAGTAGAAGGTCATGGGTTCTTGAATATAATGATACACGTGATAAAGTATTGTAGTAAAGCTGTTTTCTGTGTTGTTTATGATCCTTATGCTGATGCAGTTTCCACTGTAATACCATGGAACATTATCTGACTATACTGATTCAGCACTGCCACATGAACCAATCACTGAACTGTTTCTGCTGTTTCGGTTTTCTGTGTCAGCAATTCATATTTTTATGGCCTGATCATTCTCACTGAAACGATGTAAGGCTGACATGGATTGAAGAGGACGAGATAGGGGGAAGGTTGTGTCGGTGTTAAGGACAGCATTAGGACTAAAAATGTACAGAAAGTGAAAGAATTTGTGATAATAAAACACAGAGAATCATTGTCGACAGATCCGTTCACTCGCAAAACCCACTGCCTGGGGTAACTGCTTCTCAGGTGGTGGGTGCCAGTTTTCTTTATTTTGCTGCTTGCTGGAAAAGTTATCAAGTAAATAACAGATCAAAGGAAGAAAAACAAGTAACTTTGAACAGACTCTCCAGCCCTCTTTGCTATTCTGCCTCCAGCTCCTTCAGCGTCACTGTCTGTGTTGACCAAAGAGGTGTGGTTGTAGTGTGATGCTAATATTCCAAAGTTTGTTTGGAAAAAAACCCAACAAATTTTGAAGAGCTGACAACAACAAAATATATTAACTCTAGGTTAGTGTCTTAAAAGTAGAGCTCCAGGCTCAGGGAATACTGATACATACTGTAGCAGATGGTACAGTCAATGGTTATTTATCATGGCAGTTATTTAAAATATACTGCACACGTATGCATTTTGCTTTTGAATATTCCAAAAATGTCCCTAAAATTAAAACAATGTTGTACGTACTGTAGGCTTATCTGTGTGATCATATACAACATAGTCAGACAGTATATCTGAAGCCACCTACTGTTGGTTACAGTAACTCATAACTTAAGTTATGTGAATATTAAAGTGGGCTAAGTGTTTACTGTACATGTAAGGGAGTCGATGTGCATTGCTGTTTACATGTTTACAGCATGTACTGTAATCATGTAAATGAGGCACAGTTTGCTCTGCTTGTTCCTTTATGTGGATCGCTAGCCTAGAAATTAGTATGGATGAGTGCAGTTTCTCAGTGCTGTTTCTAAGCAGCAAAAACAGATCTGAATATGCTTTGTCACTGGTGTATTGCACACTACAAGAGTTCCTATGTATTTGAGCAGTAGTTTGCTTTTAAATGTCATTTTTCATCAATGAAATCTGATGCTGGTCTTTTAACTAGGAACGTTGCAATCTGATGTAGTGGTTGAAGTCCATTCTTGATGTATGGTTGCAAAAATATAGCAGTATACAAAATCTGATGTCACTGGGTATGCAAGTTACAGTTTTATTGTTTGTCCTGAGTTATACTTTTAAGTGAGAACTTAAAATTTCAAAATTTAAATATGCGATTAAGAACTTAAGTGGAAATAAAAGTAAGTTAAAAATCCAATTAAGTTAACATTATTACTACTTCATCAATTTACTTTGCACATGAAAACACCTGCAGTAGTTGCGTGTTATCCTTTTTGTACTTTTTTACTGACATCCGTTTTTCCTTTGTTCCCTCAGGTCCTCCAGTCATCGTAGGAATGAGCATCAACATAGCGAGTATCGACTCCATCTCAGAAGTAAACATGGTAAGCTGCAAACTTCTTTGTCTTATGTCTTTCTTTTTTGGTCCAATTCATCCAATTTCTTTCTCCCTCTCTGTCTTTCTTTGAGTTGCCTCTTGCTTTTACATCTGGAGTGATCAAATGTTTTTCAACCTTCAGATTGTTTTAAGTATGTTCATGATTTGCTTGAGATCTCTTCGCTCTTGTAGGTCTTTGAATCATGTGTTCAGAGTGGGAACATAGGAACACTTTTGATTAATGATCAAAATGTATATTAAATGCTCAATGGCAACAAATATTGTGTGAATTTTAAATTTTGACGAAAGGTGAGGTATTAAAACATGCTTTCACGGATTAAACACAAAATATCAGCGTTTGTAACTGCTTGCTGTTTTTGTAGACAGTCAAGTGTTGAAAAGTGTTTTTGTTAAGCCAATTTAGAGCGCCTTTCCCCAAATCTGAATTTGAAATAAATCATTTTTAATGCCAGATATGATTGAGAGGGTTGATTGTTTTGTTTATCAGTAGTATGGCGAGTGATACCTTAATACAGATGTAAGGGTCGCTAGATGTCTTAATATATATCTTGCATGAACACATGAAGTGTGGGTAAACTTGCTATTCTAGCTGTTAAAAATGATCTGAGATGAATTGCACCTTTCATTAAAATTAATTTTGTTAAAACACACAATATTTAAAATCATTGGACTGTGCAGGTTGACAATTAAGCCAATGCATATGTTTCATGGGTCTGACTGTAGATTACAGTGCTTTGACCAGAGGGGCAACAATGCATTAGCTGGCAGACATTGTATCTCCACTTGAGCGCTTTTGCAGTTAGATGCAGTGTTATACAGGAGTACTAACACAGCTGTGTTTATTGGTTTGCTGCCAGTGTCATATTTTACAAGAGCTTTTACAGTTTAGTTTTTCTGATTGTGTAAAAAAAGCTAAACAATTTTCATGATCTGAAGGCATTAAAATAGTGTTGCATTCTTTTATTGCTGCTGTAGCCCTACCAAAGTTGCTTATTCCTCTTTTTGCCCTTCATCAAATTATATTGCGGTAAAGTACTGAATAATAGAGGGATTTTTTATATTTTATATTTTCGTGTCTGTTAGTACACACCACCTTGTTCTTGTTCCCTACATAACTTATCTGTCACTTTTTTTTTTTGCCTGTGATAACATCCTGTTCATAAACCATGCCCACTATTTCTGAAGGGGTCACTCAAATCTCTATATCTAGTTTCATTAGGCACTGGCAGGAAACAATAAGTCACAAAACAAAGAAGCAGTTTTTGCTAAATTGTTACCGTAGCTCATGAGCTTGTGGACAACTTTTTTCTGTGACTTCATATAAGCTTTTCCTCCTCCCCAGGACTACACCATCACAATGTATTTCCAGCAGAGCTGGCGAGATAAGCGTTTGGCCTATGGTGAGCTGAACCTAAACCTGACTCTGGACAACCGTGTAGCAGACCAGCTTTGGCTCCCTGACACCTACTTCCTTAATGACAAGAAGTCCTTTCTTCATGGTGTGACAGTAAAAAACCGTATGATCCGACTGCACCCTGATGGCACTGTCTTATACGGGCTGAGGTAAGAGCAGTGGAAACACTGCTTTGTGCCACATATATACACACATATCTCTTATTATGTGCATTGATTTCATACACTCTATATGGCTGGTCTGGTGGTTTACAGCATTTCGCCTTTTAATATGTGCCTAATTAACACTGTATAGTCTTTGTTGTTTTTCATTCTTTTTGGTTTCTTTTTCTCCATTTCAACTTGTGACTACAAAAATTTTGTGTAGCCAAAAAAAGAACTTTTAACTTCACAAAAACTGACAGACGCGCAGCAAAAAAAGTCAGTACTGTTAAGAAAACTTGATCAATTATCACATGATCAGTGTTAATTGTAAGTGCGTAACTGCAGGTTTGTTGTAAAATAACGTGGGTTAAAGCCATACTATGTAACTTTTTAAAGAAGAACTCACCCATTCTTCCTCTTACAACTAAAATGATGAGTTCATAAGAAATAAAAGGCACCTTTACTCACTTCAGTCCACTCAGGGGTTTTGCTGCTACAGCCTTACTTGGTCTGGTGTAGCCAGTATCTTATGACGGCTAATGTTAGCAAACTTTGGCTAGATATTACGAGGGGCATTTAGCATGATCCCATAGTTGTTACTTGTGGCTGCAGTAGCTGCTGTTCAGCTAAAGTGACATACTGTAGTCTTGCATTAATATATTTGTACAGAACTGATTCATCTTCCACATGTCTCGAGTTTGCTCTTGCGAAGAGACAAAACAGGTCAGGTGAACTGGACACTCTAAACTGCCCCTAGGTGTTAATGTGAGTATGATTGTGTGTGTCTGCCTGTTCCCAGCAACTGACTAGAAACCAAGTCTAGTGTGTTTCTCTTCCTTTTGCCCAGTGCATGCTGGGAGATACCCAGAAAAGAAAGGTGGTACGGTATAGATAAGATATGGATGGATTTTTTGGTGTCTTTTTTCATTTTACTTTTGGAAAGATTTAATAATGCAGCAAGATGAATACTCAGAAAAAATATATGGATATACAGCAAAAATATTTAATCTATGCTGGATAGGCTTTACAACCTCTGTGACCCTAAACAGGATTATCACGTACAGAAAATGGATGGATGGCATCACCAGTATTTAGAAATCTAGAGCAAGAGCAAACACTCGATTAAATATTAGACCAGTAAAAACAGGAGCACTCAATTGGCAGATGGGACACAGGAGTGATTTTCGCCAACAGTAGACCGCTGAAGACCCCGATATACTCACGATAACTTTGAATTAGATAATTTGCATCTGTCATGTGGCAGTAATAAGGAAGGGAAAATTTTGATAATCTGCTATCACATGTGGTCTGTGAAGTGTGACTCAGGACAAACAATAACAATATTTTGGGAAGAAGACGGGTACATTAAATCCAAAATTCAGTGACCCAGAAAGGCTAAAAAAAAAAGGTTCAAAATGCTCAAAACCTTAATGTCCCAGATCACTGTGACAAACTAGACAATTCAGTCAAAAGTAAATGTGCACAGAGGGACCCATCAAAAATCTCTTGGGGATGGCTAAAAGTAGGCAAGCATCCTGAGGTTTGTTCAAACTCAGAATGGAGTGCTGCTTTTCTTAACACAAGTCATTAAAATAAAGTAGTTTGATGGAGGCAAAGGAGCTGGGAACGTGTTTTGTTCCATGAATAAAAAGAAGTGGCAGTGACAAGGTGTAGATCATATGAAGTAATGAATTATTAATGCAATAATCAGTATTCAGAAACTCTAAATTACTGAATTGGTGCTGACACAAAAGGCAAAAGTTTTTCTCCTTCCTTTTATGGCCCTTCACAAGGTATCAGCATAGCAGAAATGCAGTCTCACTGCTGCTGAGGACCACACTGCAAATGCCTGCCTGCTAGATGAATCTTCAAGGTTTGTTCTTTACCCTCTGTGACAATGGCACATAGGGCTGGAAATGTACAAGCGCAATCTTGGAGCAGCATGGTGCCACCCTGAGAAGGGTCTGGAGCAGGATGAATATATTTGGAGAGGAATACGTTATCAGCAGGTACTGTTGGGGCGTGCTTCAATAAAGGCCAATCAAATCACCTTCTGTTTTCCCCCTTCTGCTGCTGTTTAATGGCTACAGGGATCGGCTCAACTGAAATGGAAGGACCTCATATATCCTACAAGCAGTTCTTTCATTATTTCAATCAGGAGAGACTTCAGTACGAGTGAATAAATATTTATTGACATGTACATAATAAGGATGAGAAATATGAAGAGTGTTATGGCGATTAGACCGTCATCATATTTTAAGGGGGTGGAGAAACTGTGAGCAGTAGCCTGATGGAGTCTAGACACTGGTGGTGGTGGTGAAAGCATAGCTGAAGATCTGGACTTCTGATAAGCTCGACCGGGGCACTGAATGCGGTAAACTGGAGGTGAACGGGGTGGAGGAGGGTTGCAACGAATCCGCACTGAAATGACGACTGACAGCAAGCGAGAGGAGAACAGATTTAAAGTTTTTACAGCAGCAATATGACTGGCTGATGGAGATTGCTGCAAAATCTGGTTGGATAAGTGAGAGAGTAAACGCCCCATAATCAGCTAATTAAGAGAAGCAGAGAGAGACAGAGATGTGAATGAATGAGGCATAAAGATAGTCTTCCTGACTGAATGCTGAGCTTCATTAGCATGAATAACCAATTTGTGCAAAAGCTAATTCACCACTAATCAATGAATTAAATATAACTTTTATTGTTTTAAATGTGCACTAGATGAAAAACGCCCCATTTGTGTGCCTCCACCAAATAAAGCAGGTGGAAACAGGATCAATTTCATGCCAAATTGGTACCAAAATTACACTGCGCCACCTGATCTGACTAAACATTCCCAGCTGCTCCACATACGTACCTCAGCACATCCACGTTCCTTTGGAGCTACGTAAGTACCAAACAGGCATCAGCATAGTAACATGGACTTGTGCCAAAAGAAAATGGCATTACACCTGCATTTGCACCTCTGCTGGCGTTGCGCCTGCATGAAACAGTAAGCTAAGACTGTTGCTAGGGACACATCAGCATCAGCCGTTCCTCCAACATCTCCTCTTCAAACACACTGCTCACTCTTATCATCACCCACTGCAGTAATGGTAAAAGGCAGATGGTGTCAAGCCCTTGGATCTGTCCTCCAGACCATTTTTTTCAGCAGTGTACAGTAATTGGAAGCAGTGCAGAATCTCCATGCCATGGTGATTTCAGGACCTCTACAAGCCTCCTGTACGCATGCAATTAAATGGCTTTGTTAAAATGTTTCACTTTGCCCGAGGGTTGTGTGGACATTTTTTCCCCAGAAGAATAGATGCAACTTTAACAATAGGTGTTGCATTCTCTGTTCAGTTCATTTGAACGTTGCGCCTCTCAAGTTTGACCGCTTGAGGTTTTTGTTGTCTTAGATGCATTTTCTTTTAAAGACCGCCTGTTTGAATCCATCCCCCGTGCTACACTTGAGCACAGTAAAATGCAAACTGTGGACAATCACATTACAAACTCTACTACACCTTGTGCTGCGCTCTCACCTATCCACTCACTGTGAAATGTGCTGATACTGGTGTTTGGCCCTTTTTTTTAGCCTTTAGTTACTTTGATTCTTAGCGCTTACAGTGATTTTAATCTGAGCTGTGCTGATCTGTGTTGATCAACCATTTCTATTTTTGAATTCAAAAAGTACAAGCTGTCATTTCTCTACTTCAAAACTGTCCTCATTTTTTTACCCACTGATCTCATATTGAGCATTGAATGGTGCACCCTCTGTACCTGCAGTCTCTATTCTGTGGCTAAACCATGATTGCACCAGTTTTCACCAGGACTGTCTTCAAACAAAAACATACATGTATTCAATCAGGATCATTTAAAATATGCTATAATCACATCAAAATGTACACACATAGTGATTTTAAGTGACAAAATTCTGACTGTTAAGTGATAGACTTAGTTTACAGTTGTCCTTATTGCAGAATTGTCCATATTTGAATAGACTCATAGTGGTTTGGGGTGGCAGACAGCACACAGACTGCCTAGTCAAAGCAAGAAGTTCCAGCGTTCAGACCAGTCCTTGGAAGGACTACTTTATACTTCAACTCCTCTACATTTCAGAGGGAAATATTGTACCTTGTATTCTACGACTATAACAGTCTCTCTCTAAGACTATAACATATAATATGTTTATTAAACCAGTGGTTCCCAACCATTTTGGCTTGTGAGCCCTTCAGATGACTATGAGCTGTTGCCCTTTTTTTTGTTTAAAGTAGTTAAAATTAGCTCCACCACGAGCAGCTACAACAATAAAATGCTGCATTCTTATGAATTGATGCAGCAAACAATCTAATAATGTTAAATAAAATAATATATCACTGACAGGGGCCATTTCTTTTAGTAGAACTAGATTAGTTATTTTACTTTAGAAACTTTAGAAAGTACATTTTGCTGATAATATGTCTGCACTTTTACTTAAGTACTTAAGTATTTTAATCGCATGACTTTTACTTGTAATGAAGCATTTTACATTGGTGTACCTTTTTTTTTTAAGTAAAGAGTGCCACTGCTAATTACATGTACATTAAGTGGATTGGAGACTGTGAGTGTGGATATTCCTACCCATAATTCCTTTCCCCAGGAGTGGCCTTTGATTGTGAGAATCATAAAATGGATGAAATTCAAATCAAATCTGGAAAACTGCCCCCACCCACCTCCCTAGAATTAATGTTGTTTTTGAAAACCTTACTTAAATTGTCATTTTTGTATACTTTAGATATACTGTGGCTTGATTTGAACCTTTTGCTTTATTTTTATGTGTAGAGGAGGAGGGAGGGGGCCGGGTCTGAAGACTGCTGAGCGGTGCAGGAGAGTGTTTGGGTGTTGCAAACAAACAAAGTCGTTCAATAAAAGAGGTCGGTGTCAGTAGAAAAGCGTCCAGCCCGATGTGCGTGAGCAGCTTTTTCTAACCTGCCAGTGAGTTGAGAGGCTGAATCATCGTTAGTGAACTGACAATCCAGTTTGGTAGCGCACCAGGTCCTGAGAGCATTGAGGGCTTTGTTGAGCTAAGCTTTCGCCAGATGGTGTTTTCTCTCTTCCCATTCCTGCGAATCTGCTCTCTTGTGTTCCTCTGTTTATTAAACCAGGCTGTAGTAGTATGATCTTCTTCAGTAATCAAGCTACCTCACAGAGAAGGATACAGGAGTAGACTGTGTAGGAGTCAAAACTATTGCTCACATTTCTGAAAACTTCCGTCTATAGCGCTGAGCCTCTGGGATCCACCTCCAGATTGCTTTTAGTCGTCATGTAATGCCTGCACGGTGCGTGGTCTGCCAGGAGTGGCCTGTAAAAATGAGTGGAATGCACCTTTAGTTGTGAAAAGTTTCTACTTCCTCAGGTGCTATCGGCCTACTAATAAGCTCTTAGTTTGTTTGCGTTGCATTTGCATTGTAATGACATTAAAGCGGTTACATTTTCAACAAATCACAGTGATTTGGGCGTTTACCTCTCACAGGTGATTCAAACTCTTTATGATTTGCCCATGTGGTCGTCTCACACCTCTCAGCAATAATGACCAGTCCAGTGAGATGACCAAAAACTAATAATAATTCATAATAATTATTATTAATAATAATATTGCATCTAATCTTGAAATCTGCAAAGCAATCGGACTGCTGAGTGTTTGACTGCAGTGCCTGCTCAGGTCTGAGGCTGCTGCTGACCGTCTCTGGTGGGACTGTAAGTTGCTGACCTACATCTGCTGACATTTCCAAATCCCAGGCCCTCACTGTGAGCCGTCCCAACTTGCCTACTCAATGATGATTCTCTCCTCACTTGTTAACTGTCACATATAAAGTCAATTTTATTCGTAGTAGGTTTTTTTCTCTCTCTCTGCCAAGGGGTAAATAATTCATTTATGTCCAATACTCCAAGCTGCTGCTGCTACTGCTGCTGCTGCTGCTGCTGCTGCTGCTGCCAGGGTTTCACTGCTTCACTATGCTACCGGGGGCATTGTCTTTTAAGAGCGGTAACTGTGTCTTGACAGGAAACGTCTTCCTGTTTATGATCACAGAGGACACAGGACCTCGCTTACAGCTTGAGGTTCCAGGCAGCACGTTGCAGGGTCTCTCCATATTTTAGCTTGTTCCATTTTTCACTGCACTCAGTAAGATGTAACTTGTAAGTAAGATGCGCAGATTTGGTAATGTGTTTGTTTTACCACAATTCACTTTCTGGACCGAAGGTTGCCTGGTAGAGTTGTTTGTAGATACTTAGTTTCTATAGCTCACTCTCATCAGACTTAAAGGCCCTAAAAATGTATATTTTCTCAATCAGCTTCTTACTCTGAATGATGGGATCCTACATGAAGACACTATTTATTGCCAAAGTTACAACAGTTTGGGTTATTTCTCATGAGGTTTTTTCTGTTTTTCTTTATTTCTCTGTGCTCTCCTTACTGCTTTGAAGTGGGCAGGAATTCAGTTAGAAAAAGGTGATGTCATGTACTTTGCCTTGCACCAGTCAGGAATTAGCAATGTCTGGAGTCATCAGAGTTTCTCCTAAAAAATTATATCTAAAGATGTATTTCTAGCTTTTTAGTTAAACACTTTCTATTTAATCATCAATATTAAATGTTATAGAGAGAAATACTTAACATTGGAAGCTTTTCAGGGGCTTTAATTGGCATTAGCTAATCTAACTGCATATCACCCATATGCATACCAGCTCTAAGCCATGTTATTAATGGCGACGTTTTTTGTTTTTTTTGCCATTGCAGTGACTCCAGCTGGCCATGATTTTCTCGAGACATGTTTAAGTTCAAGTTTGAATCATCATTTAATAACATTACTTGTGGGGAGCAGGGTAAAAAAAAAAGATCCAATAACTGGAGATCATTCAAAAAAAAAAAACGGTTCCCAAAAATACAGAACAGGGCGTAATTCCCACATCATATGCAGAAAAGTCTGATCGGTTACAATAAGGAGCTTCCAGCTTTATCAAGGATCGTTTTTTTGGTCTCCATATTTCTTTTGCCAATCTATTGATATAGATGAAGGAACAAGATCTTTATTCCATGTCTGTACGGCCAAAGATAGGAATCCAGTAATTCATTATAATGTCTCTTTGGTGTTGCCTGTGGTTTATTAAACAAACATGTTAAAGGTTGAGTGTCAGAGGGAATTCCAGCAGCTAACATGGAGCATCGAAACTGAAGATGGAGAAAGAAAGAGAGAGCTGGAATACTGCTGTTAATATCAGTTGTTAATTCTGAAACGTACCCATTTATTTGTATTAAACGGACGTCCATCGCACCGAAGAGAAACCTTTTTTAACTTTTTGCCTGGAAAATTATGATTGACCTGTCCTATTAATGTAATAAGGCATGCTGGTATCTCCTCGCAGTGTGTATCAGTGGCAGCCCTGCTGTACTGTGAGGCAGGGGCACAGCAGAGCAGAATGCAGTTTGAGTAGCTTAATGCTTGTGCAGCACAATGCAGCTCTGTGTCATTATGAATAATAAATATATACCTGCCACACATTTTGTTTATGTATCATTTTATTTACCCTTCTGGACCCAGAGGCCCCACATGTGTTAATCTGGTCCAATCAGCTTTAGCAAAACATATTTTGTTTTCCAATTACCCGCCGACAGCACTCTGTTCACCCCACCATGACCAATTTACAAACTCTGTGTTCAAGCAATATATTCCCAATGCAAACAGCTTATTATCTACTGTATTACTAATTCTAGGTACTGTAGATGACTGTGTACATTTGCTTACTGCATAAATGTAAAACCACAGACAATGTAAGACCATCATCATGCTCTAACATACACACAGAGACACTGTGCCCATTAAACCCCCGTGAACGTGCTGGTGGCTTCTGACACAGAGATGATGAGCTGAAAACTCATTTTTGCTATTTCATTTACACAGGAGGGCAGTAAGCGAATGAAAGCTGGTATGATGAACACATAGCAGCTGGTATGGACAGCAGAAATGTAATTACTCAAATGTGCTGCACCGGTAAATATCTCAGTTAAATGCGAAAGGCCCCTATATGTGTAATTTGTAGCCAAAGCTCTTTTTCGTGGGCTACTGGATTTACTGCCATTAAATGAACTACTATGCATACACCTTTTATAAAGCTACCTTGCAGAAATGCATATTTCGGAACTAGCAATAAATAACATTCATTGACAAAATCGCAGATGCCGTGCAGTTAGTGATCCACATAAAAGTAAATACTTCTCCAGACTGCTCACAGACAAAATAAATCGTATTTAAGAGTCTGTGAAAAAGTAGGAAAAATAGTCAAATTCCCCCAAAAGAAAAACTATCCCTCCTGCCACATGTAGGCCTACACAGGCTCCAGCTCCCATTAAGGAACATGAATGTGCTACACAGTTTCACACATTCAAACCCACTAAGATACATGCAGTACTGGAAAAATGTCCTCACAGTGTTATATGCTTATAAGCTAGCCTTGGATTATTGAACAACCACAAAATAATGACTTTGAAAGTGCGACTTGAGTAAGTGGTGGACATACTGGTGGTTCATCATATTCTGCAACATGTCAGAGCATCATCAACATAACCCTCAATAACATTTTCCTTTGTTTAGGGGGAAAAATACATAACAATGTTTGTGTTCTTGTTTATCCATGTCTTTATGATAACAACTAAGTCGCTGTTCCGTTTCTGTTTTCTTCCCTTAGAATAACCACCACTGCTGCTTGCATGATGGACTTGAGGAGGTACCCTCTTGATGAACAGAACTGCACCCTGGAAATTGAAAGCTGTGAGTAATGCAAAAGAACCTGTGTGGTATTTTTTGACGTCATCTCTCACCACAAAGACCTTTGCACTGAGCTCAGAGCAACCTTCAAAAGCCAAAGTTACCTCTAAAAATGACATGTAATTAAAGTGAGGTTTTTTTGGTTAATACATTTGTGTGAGATAATTAGAGGAGTCATCAGTGAAATATCTGACATCTTTGCCAATGTGTGCCGTTTGTCAGATGTTTTATCTCTGCAGTTGATGACTGCCTTGAGAAATAGAGAAGGAATTACAGTGCTTGCTGATGTGCATTGATTACTATTCCCTCAGTGTGACAGATGGACAGGGCCACCACTGGATCTTTGAAGGCAAAATGATAACATTAATACTGGGACCTTACTTGACCATCAATTTGTCTCTTAACCCCATAATTACATTAATGCCATGCAATGTCTGAATAAATGTTTAATATTAGCTCACACCTACAAAATCAATCAGTTTAATGAATAATTTGTACATGGGACACATAACTAGGAACTAATATGTAAGTAACAAGGAAGTAATAATTAGTTATTGGTGCCATTCAGTACCTGAGTTCCCTTAACAAAGAGTTCTTCAGGGACTAGTTCAGGAACTACTGGGTAGCCCCTCTGTCCCTGATTTGTTCTGCACGTCTTCTTTGATTACTACTCAGGATTTGGTTGATCTTACGGTCATGTTTTACTGCTGGATCCTATTTGAATTTGGATTGCATCAAATAACATGATCAAAATTCCTAAATCAGCAGGGTTTCAAAACTCAGATTTGTTTTCTTTTCAATGGTACGTTGCTTTCATTGTAAGGAGCATTAGTGACAGTGTTATAATGAAATTGTATGGATTAAAAGCCACATACAGAGTTTTATACAGTAAGTTTTTCCAATTTTCCATATGCAATCCCTTTAAATTGGCTTTAAATGAAAGAATATATATAAATTAACAAGTTCAAACAAGTTGCATTAGCAAGTTATTCATGTATAAATTCTAAATTCACATATAATGTTAAACATTTTGCTGTGCACACTTGATGTTTACATTTGTGTTACACTTTGGCTTGACCTTTTCTCAAGTACAGTGTGAGCCTTGGCTTTCTAAAGCAGGAATCACAGTTGAATTTACCTTCAAAACAGTCTTTAATGTAGTTATAACATGCGGGAGGACACATTTCATTCTGTTGAGGGTTAAAGGGGCACTCATGGGATTTAGTATTGCACTTCAATAAAGTTGGTTGACTCTCAAGATACAGATTTTAAAAAGACTGGTCAAAATTGAAGCAGCAGAATCCGAGATATCCTGACTTTTAGTCCCCAGAATGGGTCAAGCTCCAAAAACACTCAATCCTTCATTTCCCATAATATAGCCAATAGCACTTTATTTGTGAGACCCTCCCTGCCTGGTAAATCCCACATTTTTAAACCCCACACCTCTGGTTTGTAACGTCTCTGTCATAAACTTATGGTTTCCAAGCCCATATGGAGATACTTAAACTTTCTCAGACTTTAAAAAGCTACCCCCCGGGGCCACTGGAGTTATGATCCAACTCTTTTTTTTTTAATACAGATTGAGTGGTACTCCCCATGACTAGTAAACTGGCCTTCATGCGTACCCTTTATGATCATAATGGGATGAAAAAAGACATAGAACATGCTTGTGCACTGGCAGCTTGACTCTTAAAGGAACATTGTGCATGTGTATCATCTTTGAACAGGTATATGTACACATATAGGACAGGAAATAAGACAAAAATGCAGACTTTACATGATATTACACAGTATAATTTAATTGACGTTGTTTCATGTCTTTTCTTTTTTTTCAAATGTTTTAATTTAGATAAATCAATATCCAGGAGAGAAAAATGCACTAGTGGTGTAATTAAAAATTGTATTTGCTTGATCATTTTCATTGATCACTCCATCGATCAACCCATTTGCTGAATGCACCAGATATCTGTGGTTCTTGTTCAAGATAAAAATGCTGAGTGTTTACCCTCGGGGACATCAGTAGGCAATGAAATATGGATATGCCATGAATTAAAAAGTTGCACGAATAAATGCTGTTTATGCTCATGGAATGCTCTGCACCAGTGGGAGTCATACACATCGGTTTGATCGATTAGGCAGGCAGTTGTTTCAATTTCATGGACAATGTCACATTTCCTTACCCTGTGACCTCAGAGAGAGAGATTTAATGGTAATGAATCTTGGTCCCTTAGTAAGTTTAATGCCATCCAGGTGTGGACGTGGGGTAGTAGAATGTGAAATGTAGTAAGACTTTCCGGACTGAGAATTGCTCTGCGGTGAATGCATACTGGCCTATTGACATAAATCTACCGCTGTGGTCACTTTCAATTGCACTGCCAGTTAAGAATGTGTGGGAGCGCCATACCAAGTGACACATGTTAATAAATATTCATGCAGGTAGTAATGCATGCAGTGATATAGCTCCATAGGAGTCTGGACAGTGGCGCATGTGATTGCAGGCAGAGAGAAGAGACAGATTTAAGTCTTATCAGCAGCAATGTTTTCCACAGAGGGAGGGTTTTCTTTGTTTTAGTGCCGTCTTTGGTGCTGCATGGTCCCACTGGAGAAAACAGAACCATTTCTCTCATTCTTCTCACTGTCTGACTACAATCCCTAATGCAACTTTTACTTGAAAAATACAAGAATGAATATAATAAATTGTGTGAAATAGTCTTTTTATATTATATGTATAAATGAATGTGCTGCTTCTCATGTTGTTGGCGTTAAAGTTCAGAATGTCTGTTTTTGTTCTGTCTTTGTTTAAGGGTTAGTAAAACTGTCAGACCTTAACTGTACTCTCACTGGTTTTGTTCATGGTAGTGGACATTTTGATCTGTGATATCTTGTTGAAACATTAGTTGTACTTAACTCAACCTGACTGACCCATCTCTAGCACTCAGCTAGAGTTCAACTGATTTTGTTAAGCAAGAAATAAGGCTGCTTCTTCACCACACTCCACATGTTTTACTTGCATCTCTCTCCTCTCCCCTGAATTTGCCCTGACCTGGGCACAGATGGATATACTACAGATGACATCGTATTCTTCTGGCAAGGAGGAGACAATGCTGTGACAGGTGTTGACAAGTTAGAGTTACCTCAGTTCTCCATTGTAGACATCCGCTTGGTGTCCAGGGAGGTCAGGTTTACTACAGGTAAGGCTGTTGTGTTTAACATGCAATGACAATAAAGCATCTATCTATCTATCTATCTATCTATCTATCTATCTATCTATCTATCTATCTATCTATCTACATCACTGTCACTGTGGGGAATATGATTATATTTGGGTCATGCAGAAAGGCAATTTCCTTTTCGGTGCAGCAGATTGTAGGTGGCTATTTCCACATATTTGTGAAATGTGAACTGACTTGCAAAACACAAAAACGAAGTGCAACTGAAGCACCAAACATTGACTCATACAACTTCTTCTTATTAGGAAACTACTTCAGTTAAAACTTCAGTTGTTGGTACTTTACAAGTACAAGTTTGTGGTGCTTTACTGAGTATTTCTATTTTGTGCAACTTTCTACTTCACTAAATTTCACAGGGACATACTGTCATTTTTACTCCCTTACAGCTATAATTAGTAACTTAGATTGCAGATTGAGTTTTTACATGCTAAACATATGATACACTTAGATACTATGATGCATTTCTTGATTAAACCACCTCAAAGTATATAGAGTCGCTAGTATAATAGTTTGTAGGAGCTCCAACTTTAAAATGCTGCTTACAGGCTGCTGATTCAATAAAAGTACACTCTGGAACAGGCCATTCTTCATGATATGTACTTTTATTGATAAAAGTTTGTACTTTGAAATTTTAACTACAGATTTTACATAATGAATAGTTTGACATTTTGGGAAATCAGTTATTCGCTTTCAAAAAAGCCCAGTGAAACAACAACAAAGTGATGTGTTAGTAATAGACATCAGTAGTCTTACTTCAGTTGACCCTATAAGCGCTATACTCACTATTCTAAAAGGAAGACGGAAGTAAGCTCTGAGTGTAATTCTCATGTTTGAGTTTAATGAAATCCATTTGTTGCCACCATTAATCTAGGATGTACTTGGGTGATCTAAGGCATTTGTCTCACACCTGATGAAGTATGTATGCAAAGGTATTGATTCATTAAAAGATTTAGAGGAACCTGGAGATGATGAGGTCATTCATCATTGTGTGTTCCCCATAGCAAATAGCCTTTTAGATTAAAACCATCACGCTTATCTGAAGCCTTTTTTCATTTGTGACACATTGGACATAAAACTGTAGATAGAATACATAGAATGGAATTTAACTATAGTTACAGCAAGTTGTATTGTTTCCAACCTCATAAATATCTAGCTGAAGCAGAGACACCCTACCTCGATGTTTGTTTTGCTTTTTGCATCAGCATTGTATTGTTATGGTTGTTTAAATTAAAGAGCTGTCAAAAGACCAATTAATGTCTTGGCACAACCAGCTGATATTTTCCCGCAAAATGTGCAATGGTGGTAAGTCATTCCTTACCTCCTTGCCACCCCATACTGTATATTTTCCTTCCTCTTTTAGGGTAAAGGCATGCGTTGCAATTATGCACCTATAAAATGCCCTTTTGGTAATGTTTAGAGGACAGAGAAAGTGCAAAAGAAAAGCAGAGCAGCTCTCTGTGACAATTCTCAGAGGGATGCTGGAGCTGCCTGCTGAGATAGGGGGTTGCAGAAAAATCTGCCGTGTTTGCGACTTTCTGCCATGTTTAATTGGAATCGAACTTGTCCCTGGAAAGGAATCCATCACTTTGGGGAAATTAAGTGCTCCATCTGAACAAATGGAGAAATGACTACCCTGCGCGTTGTCAAAGTGCAGACTTTGGAAGTCTTAAGTTGTGCCAACGTTTTTTTTCACTGATGCCTTTTCACTCTGCCCTGCTCTTTTCCAAACGATCACGCCATCCGTTTCTGTTACAGGTTCATATCCAAGGCTTTCGCTGAGTTTCAGGATTAAGAGGAACATTGGATATTTTATCCTGCAGACATACATGCCCTCCATCTTGATCACCATCCTCTCCTGGGTCTCCTTCTGGATCAATTATGATGCCTCTGCAGCTCGGGTGGCCCTGGGTAAGACACAGCCACCGCTGCATTATTAAACTCGTACCTGTCTCCATTAAAATCCAGTGATTATCGCAGGGACTGACAGCATGTATCTGACACATGCTCAGTGTTGTTGTGTACATTGTCTACATTTATAGTCACAAAAAACTATCAACTGTATTTTGATTGAGTTACCAACTCAATCAAACTCAGTCCTGAGTTACCAACTAAATGCAACAATCACACACCCACAGGCTACATCCGTTATTTCTATCTGTCATATTGCTCCTATAGAATTTCTGTTGCCCATGTGATGTTCACACAGATCAACTAGTGCTGTGTAATCACTGACCAAACACTGACGTACATGTTGAAAATGTGGAGCGATAAGTAGTACTTATTACATGCTATGAGTGACACTAAGAGACATGCTTACTCATAATGTTATAAATGTGTCCCAATTACCTTAAAGTAGTACACAGAATGTCACGTGACATTTAACAAATCTACAATCAGACGAATGTCTGAATTACTGTGTGTGCAGATGCTAAGACAAAGAAGCTCTCAGACTCACTCATATTTCTGACAAAAGAACCACATATATGAAGAGTATTTACAGGCCTTTGACCCCATGAAACCGTAATTAAAATTTTACTGAACTGCATTTTTCTCCAAGTCAAACGTTAGAACAACTGCACAAATTTGCACGATTTTTGAACAGAAATTAGTGGCTGTGTAAACAACTTGACTAAACGTGACAGATGTAAACAATAACCTGGTATTAAACAATTTTCTAAAAATGATATTCACGCTATGTTGTAATATGTGGTCTTCTCCAAATGAAAGGCTGCAAAGAAAACTTTAAGAAAATGTAACTTTTAAAACTTCTTTGTGTATTGGATAACAGTACAACTGCCTTGATCAGTTAATCACCAACCAATAAATACTAATACAAATATATAGGGCGCTAAACTCTTTATTGACAGTGAGTTTCACAATGCACCTGCATTATTCTGTCAAACTGCAGCAGTGGTGAAATGTAACTAAGTACATAGAAGAACTGTTCTTACTGTAAGTACAAATTTGAAGTACTTCAAGTACTTTACTTGAGTATTTCCAATTTTGGCTTCTTTATACTATTATTCTACTCCACTACTTTTTAGAGGCACTATTTTAATCTGACTCCTTTAGTTACTAGTTACTATAGATTCAGATTTCACATACAAACTGTAAGGTCATCTTACAGAATGTGATTACACTGCACTGTTATAGATGAAACAGTATATAAAGTAGTTAGAATTTCCTTCAGCATACCTGCTACAACATTAAAATGCTGCTTATGTGCCAATACCTCAGTAGTAATACTCAAATAATATTATAATATGTGTAATAATTCACACTGACAGCAGCCATTCTGTAGCCTAATGAGTACTTTTACTTTACAAACTTTTCAATGCAGGACTTTACTTTAAATACAGTATTCTCACAGTGCAGTATTGTTACTTTTAAAGTCAATGATCTGAGTATTTCTTCCATCGCTGCACTACAGTGTCCTTGGCCAGATTATGTAAATGTAAAGGGTGTGTAAATGTTTAAAGTGAAATATTTCTTCTGTGTCTGATGGTGAATTCTTTGTTTCTGTGTGTGCTGCTGTACTCAGGTGTGACAACGGTGCTTACCATGACAACAATTAACACCCACCTTAGGGAGACTCTCCCAAAGATTCCGTATGTGAAAGCCATCGACGTCTACCTCATGGGCTGTTTTGTGTTTGTGTTCCTGGCCCTGCTCGAATATGCCTTTGTAAATTACGTGTTCTTTGGCCGGGGCCCTGCGCAACAGAAGAAAATCAATGAGAGGCTGAACAAAGCCAACAACGAGCGCACAAGATATGAAGAGAAGCGCTTGAGGGAACAGGTTTGCATCTTCATCTGCTACCTTCTCTGTGTCAGTCAGAGTTCAAGTACAAAACAGTTATGTTCTGCACATAAGATTCCCAGCCATAGTCATTTTATCCAAAGACACATATGCAGTATTCCCTGAAGTAATCTTCCAGACGCATACTGATGCCACCACAGCCCCAATATGTATTCACCAGCCATCATCCATTGCTTCTCCCTCAAGCACTGACTGCTTTTTATCGAGCATAGCCTTTTTCATTGAGATAGTGATTCATCTAGCTCAGCAGTGGTGTTAACATTCTCATTTCTAATTTAGGTTGTTGTCTATGTTTATGCTGTAGGATTCATTCATTCTCACTCTGCTACCTTGTTTTTTAATATGTATTTTCCAACTAAACTGAACAAAATATCCAAATGCAGAATGAGAAGGCAATTGAACTTGAATTTGGCTATGGCAGATGCTGATATGGTCAGACTGAATGAAGCCCCCCTCAGTTTCTTTGTGTGTGAAGTACCAAATGCTATGCTTATTCAAAGTTGTTCCTGTTAACTCTATGTCTTATGCATTGTGTAACTTTTGAGAAAATGTGCTTATTTGCCCCAATTTTATAGCCGTTTTAATGTTCTCTTCATTTTTCTTTCACATTGCAAGGACTCCATTTCCGCGCCGTTTCAAACCAACACCTTCAGGTCATTTACACAGCGAAGAAATCTGTATCTCGAGGAACAAAGAAAAGTTGGGGTACATTTATTTAGAAATCATATCGGCTGTAGGCCAGCCCTCACAATAAAGTCACATGATTAAGGTTGTTCCAATTAATTATGACACTTTTTTTTGCAAGTGAAAAATCACTAATAGATGTCTGTTTAAAGAAAGTCTTTGTTAACTATTTCTGGTGCATGTAAGAAATTATGTTCCATATCATCCCTACATTTTGCTTTAGCTTAACAGCTTGGGGGATGGGAGGGGGGTTAACATAAGTTTAATTATTGAGGGAATTTGGGGCTAATGCTGGACATTTCAGACCTCACTAACTCTCAGTGTGTTTCCCCTCTCCTCGCAGGTGGATGCTTATGGAAACATCCTCCTCACCACGCTGGAGATGAACAACGAAGTGATGCCTTCTGACGTGGGAAGCAGCGTCAGTGACTCTCGGAATTCAGTCATGTCCTTTGACAGCTCCGGGGTCCAATTCAGGAAGCCCATGGCGCCCCGAGATGGCTTCAGCCACCACTCGCTGGATCGGAGCGCCATGCGGAGCCGGGCCAACTGTCGGCTACGGCGACGCTCCTCCAAGCTCAAGTTGAAAATCCCAAACCTGTCAGATGTTAGCACCATTGACAAGTGGTCCCGGGTCATTTTCCCTATCACCTTTGGATTTTTCAACCTAATCTACTGGTTGTACTATGTGAATTGATGTGCATCCCACTAGGAATCATGGGCCATATTTTGAGAGCACATTAAATTGGCTTTGATACAGTTCCAAAATATGTATACACATATACAAGTTGAACATATGTATATGCATATTTCTATATATTATATTTATATATACACATGTGAAATCTGAAGGACCTTTCTGCTGTACAAAGTATTAATAGGATGACTTGAATGTTTAAGAAAAATTGTGACAGAAGAATTTCAATGCTTTGAGTTTCTTTTTCCTCCTGAAGGAAACAAACAACAAACAAACAAACAAACAAACAAACAAACAAACACGAGATCCCACCAGGGGTTTTTGGAACTAAAGACTGCATGATATTTTTGCTAAAAAAAAAAAACAAGAAAAAAGAGAAAGTGAAAGCTCTTGAGAGAGAAAAGATGTCTCAGAGTCCCATTGACTTTCTACTGATACTTATTGTGATCAAAAATCCTCTACTGCAGCTCATGAAATCAGTGGTGGCTCGTGTGTTCAGGCATCAGCTGAGTGAGATCCTTGACACCCCCCTCCCCCACCTCCGCCGCCCTCACCCAACCCACTTCCCACAAACCCCCACCACCACCACCACCACCCCATTACCCATGGATAACATGCACGGAAATCTCCGGTTCTACTATGTACAGCAACCTTGTTTGGATTATGTGTTGTTCCTTGGGTTTTTTGAAGTGATATCGTTCTCTTTATCAGACATCAGCTCTGGCCTAATGGTCTCCATTAGAGGGCCGCGTGGATGGGATGTTTGACCGCTGCATTCCCGCCCAGAGTCAACGCAAACTTGTATTCCTTTCTCTTCTCATGTTATTTTTAGAAACATGTCCTTGGGGGGGGGGGTCTTTTTCATTATGGTTAAAAACAAGTGCTGATTATTGTAGATATGATTTTGTCTTGAAAAATACTGTGATTTCAGAGAGTGTCAGAACATGTTCTAGAGCTAGGGCATTATGAGATAAAAGAGTCAAAGGTATGCATTACTCATTTTGATTGTGTGGAAAAAAATAACATTCTATACATTTTATCATTCAGATGCTCATGAAAGTATACTTGTACTGTTTATTTCCTCCTATTGATTGATTCACATGCTCTTTAGATGCCGAGTTCATTGACGTCATATCCTGCTTTGTGTTTGCTTTTGTGATTCGTTTGAAATGATTCCACTGTGAAGATGTGAGGACGTGTATATTCAAAAGAGTCAACATATCAGCCCACAGTTTGACCAGTTGTCATTCAGTATACCGTATTTCTTTGTTTGTTGAGCATTTCTTCAGTGTTGGAGTCGCGGTTTCTGAAGCCAAGATTATTTGATTGAGATCGTACTGGGCAGCCTGGGCAGAGGACGTGGGGAGAAAGATTCAGCATTTCACACTCAGACTCAATCAGTGCCATCACACAAATGCTCCGAACCCAGAGGATCACAAACATCAGCCTAATCAGGAATGATACGGTGATTCTTTGGGGAGATAATGTGTGAGAAATAGCCATGAATTGAAATGACGACCAAAAGGCCTATAATCCATATGCATTATTGTACACACACACACACACACACACACACACACACATACACACATACTACATTTCTAGTGCTCAGGTTCATTAGCAAAGGAAAAAAAAGTAGTGTAGGACCTTGATTTTTTTTTTGTGAATCAGACTGGATAATCGCATGTTTATAGGTTGTGGAATCCAAATCAGCCACCCAATAAAAGTTAAAGAAATAAAGATGAAGTCAGAGCATTAGATGACTGAGGCAGATGGACAGAAGACATTGTAGGACATTGTAGGGAAGACAGGAAAGGGAAAAAAAAAAAACTAATTTAAAAAATCCTCCTATGTCCGTTTAGCTTCAGCTGAAGCGCAGATCAGCATCTTCCTCAGTATCATCTTCACTTCAGGCACAACGAGGCTCAGCTGGGAGCAACAACAGGCTCTGAGCAAAACCTACAAAACCAAATCTACCATTTGGTCCAGTAGCAAAAAAAAAGAAAAAAGAGAGAGATTATAATACGCTGCACATCGGGGGCCCTGAGAAGTATACAAATGGAAAAATAGGGAAATTGTCATATGCACAAACACATGGGGACAAGAGGAAGATGGAAGGTCTGCAGAGTAATCAATTTATCATCAGAAATATCCACTCCCCTCTGGAGCGCAGGGTGTAGTATGCATAAGATGGCTTCAAAAAGGAATACTGATCAGAAACCAATTTGTCTCCGTAAGTCATAGTGAAGTTTGTACAGTGATGTGGCCCGAGCTGTGATCCGAGTTTAGTATTTCTTTTTGTTTAAATTTTATGCATCGTCGTCATTGTACTGCAGAGGCAAAAGAAGAAAAAAAAGAAAGAAAAGATCACCTTGAAATATCCAGTAATCTGTAAAAAAAACATATACAGGAAGTATCTGAGATGGTGAGAGTGACATTCTGAGCTGAGTTTTTTGTTTGTCTGCAGCTGAACAATGTGTTGTTTGTCTCTCAGCTGTGAGGTCCAAAGGATTACATGACCAAAACATAGTGATTACACTTAAATGTGAAGAGAGTAAATTTGTTGTTATTGATGAGAAAAGTGACACTGAGTCAATTAACTGAATTAGCAGCAAATATTGTGAGAAAATGGCCTCTGGGTTAAAGTTATACCTCTGAAGCAGGTTTTGTTGTGTTACATAGAGAATACATATTCAGTATTATACTGTAGGTGACTGCTAAGAAATGGTGGTGATGTTTGCCAAATTCAGAGTTCTTCAAAAGTTGCCAAATGGAAGTGAGTTAAAACTGAAATGCAATGAACTTGACTAAAGCAGCATCAGTTGTTTCTACATGCAGTCTTTCACACCTTTGTTAAGAATGCCCAATACCAGTTTTAAAGAATACGCCACCGATTTAGCATTGCACTCCTATAACATTGTTGCACTCACAATAGACACCTACAGGCACCTACATTACCCACAATGCAACACGGCTGCCAACACTTCGGTCAAAAATTGGGGTGTGTTATGCTAGTAGCAGTTAATGTAGCCTCGAGCTGCTAGCCTCAAGCAGAGATGAGGAGCGGGCTGCAGAGGTCTGGTAAGCTCACTTCTTTCTAACTCCACACTCCCAGATTTGTTTCATTTTCAAACTTGTAGTCTTCAGCCCCAACTGACGCTGACTCAAGTGACATCACTTGAGGACATTTATCAGACTTCACACAGCCCCCTCTGGAGCCACAAAAGGCTTTAAACTACTGTTTTCACATATGCAGTAGTACTCCCCAAGACCTGTAAACAGCCTTTGATGTGTAAAATCGGTGGAGTTCCCCTTTAACTCATAATATACATCCCTGAGATATGCATGCAACAGTTCTAACTGAAAAAATGATCCTCATTTGTGACGTCAGATGTTAGATGTGGATAGAGGCGTCTGAGTCAGGGGTATTCAGGCACTTTTTAGGTGGTGATTACTGATGTGCACATTCACATTCATGTTTCAGGTTACCTTGTCCTTTAGAATTTTTGTACAAATAAAAATACAGGAAGGTGGTAGTAGTTAGTGGACAATGAATGCAAGTTCATTGAAATTATACACTTATACAAAGTTGTTTTTTTTTTTCTTTTCATCCTGGTCTGCACACTAACTGCTTGTCAAACTGTTAAAAGGCAATATGATGGATCTTCACTAAGAGATGAGTCAGACTGTGAGACCAGAGGATACTGTTTGTTCCAGTGCAAGACGAGCACATATTGTTGGTAAAAATGTGAGACTTAAGGCAACCATGAGTGTTATTTTAACTAAATCAGTGGAACATGTTCGACCAGAAAGAAGCCTAATCCATCTACTATAGTGGTTTCGGTGAAATGCACTCACATTTTGTAACGCAAACTAACACAAGTATCAAATTCTCATTCAGGTTGGTTTATTCCCAGAGATGAATACAAACATGCCTATTCAGGTATTAACTGTTTTTTGTTTTTTTTTGTTTTTGTTGAGACAGTTGATGCATATCTTTAATGAACTCCAAACACATACAGAGGAGAAACATTAGCAGCCCTTGCATGTTCGCAGTAAATATCACTCATTTCACTCAGAACATGTATTACCTGCTTTCTGGACATGAAATCAGCACATTCATCCCAAAAGCTGTGAGGATCTTCTGTTCTATGCTTTCACTTTAGGATATTTGCTTATACAAGAGAGAAAATAGATTTCTTTTGACACATATGTTCAAGGAGTAGAGGAGGAGAAAAAAAAGTGTTGAACTGATTTCAATGTGAATTTTCTTGCCTCTAGTGTATATGTGTAATTACATGTGAATTGTACTGTAAATATGATATCTTTCACTTAATAGTTCTTAATGCATGAACAAAAACATGGCAGTTCGTAATACCAGCTAGCCTCACTGCTAATGGCATGGACAGCTTCTCTAGCATTGGCATACTTCTGCAAACGAAACCTAAAAAATTAAACACAAGAAATACATGGTGTGAACAAAATAATGGAGAAATCAACCCAAAGTCCTCTCACAGTGAAGGAGTTTCTGGTGGCTCTGAGCTTGTACTGGTTCACCTGTTCCCTCAAGGACAAGGCTAACGCTAATGGTGTTGAAGATTCCTGGAAATGACAGTATGCCTTGGTTCACTGTCAGCGAATGGGATGGTGCCGTCTTGAATGAAATTCTCTACTTGAGCTTTCCCATTTACTATATCCGAACTTGGGATTTGAGGGAGATTTCAGCACAGTATAGCTGCAGCGTTTACCTCAGCCATCAACAAATCACTTAATTGTCCATGAATCTGCTGAAACAGTTAAGGGCATGATCGGCTAGCTGGCTTATAGAGGCTAGAGGAGCAGGATAGCCTTAAGAAGGCGAGTGGGATGTTCTTTCCTGTTCCTCAATAAGACAGTCACGTGTGCCCTTGAGCAAGGTACTTAGCCAACTGCCCATTTGCAGCTGCTCGCTTGCTAACAATAGAAGTCTATGTCTGTGTGGGTTAGTTCCCCGAAGTAAATCTGTTTAGCTATGATCAGCTATTGACAGAAAATTGTTTCCTGGCTATATGTAAAGATAGAACGCAGTTCCACCAATGTCCCTTGGTTCTGTACAAGCAAATTAAACCCAGTATTGTAGTGTGATTAAACTGTCGCGATCAGTGCCATGATTACCAGCTGGGATCAAATATGGTAAAAGTTGTAAGTCATGTCATTTTTTGTTGAGTTCCAGTCTTCATGTTAGGGCGTTTGGTCTGGGATTACACCACTCCCAAAAAAAAAAAAGATATGCACAATGGGCTGAGCCTGTGAACACAAAACTGTTCTGTGAGTTCTGAATAGCACTGAGGCTGACCTCTAATAAAAGAGTTGACCACAACAATGCAAGAGAATTTTATCCACTGAACACCAGAACAAGGCTGACAGGCTCCTCACTGTTGGAAGAACTTTTGCTGGTGCATTCATTATTTTGTATGTACCTTGTAGGTTTTGTTTTGCATGACCTGAGTTTTGAAAGGTTTATTTTCGTAGATTTTTACTCCACACCATCCGATTCATCTCCACAGCCAGGAAAAGAAAGATCCAGTGTTTACATGCTCAAATTGCACTTGTTTTACAGCCAGCTCTATAAATCTTGTGAAACAAACTGTTCGTAAAACTGGAGGAAAAATGTAAACATAGAACGTACATCGCGTGATTCGTGCGAATCATGAATATGTACTTCTATACAATGTATTTACTGTAAATCACGCAATTTGGAATAGATGCACCAAGTGCATGCTGTAGTTTTATCAGGTTCAGCATAAGCATGAACATCAATCGCCCTTCAACTACAACGGATGTAAAGGATGCTCACCAGTAGCATCTGAACGTAAGCCATGTGATTGCACACTGAGTGGGTGTTCCCTGTATTTTCTCTTTAATAAGTTGCCTCTGGTTATGGTCTGTTGTCGATTACTGTATGATGATGCTTGCAAGAAGCTGTGCTGATTCCCAGTTACACATCAGTATACCTCCCCTCTTTGAAAGAGCGTACCAGGGAGACTATCTCATGTTTAACCAGTAGGTGAGAACGATTTTCCAACACTTTATAAAAATTGGCAACGAAAAGAAAGAAACCCACAAGACCAACAGCTCATTTATTTTTCAATATAAATTAGAAAACAATTTTCTTCATTTCTGTGTTCATTTCTGATTTATTGTATTTGTTGCATTTGTTATGGATTGTTATTATTACTGTTGTTGTTGTTTTATCATAAGAAGGAAATGTAATTCATCTGATATACTGGCACTGGAAGAAAAATGCATTTGGTTTTTGTACTGTAATTGTTTTGTTCACATTGGGCGCTTATTTGATTCAGTTGTTTAATAAGGTGTGATTTCATTTGGAGTATCAGTACTCATGGAATCAACATTTGTGTAGTATGAAGTTGTATTTTTTTTGTCAGTGCAAATTAATGTTATAGTGTCAATCAGCTTTTTTAGGTGTTTGAACAAAATGTGTTTTTTACAAATACAAGGTGTTCAAGTATGTGGTATAAAAAAGGGTTATCATTCAAACAACAGACTTTTTACAAATAAAGGCTTATACAGTAAAGAAAGCTAATGTCTTTTCATTTGCCCTTTGAGGACTAATATACTACTTTGTTTCACTTTTTATTAATTTATTTTCAGATATTAGTCCCCAAAAGGTAAATAGCACACAATGTTGCAAAATAAGAGGATAAAATCAGGTATTTACCATTGCTATTCCAGGTTGTTGTCAGAGCTCTCACCTCTTAATTGGTGTCTTGCTTTTGATAGGGACTGTTGGAAATGAAGACAGTCCGAAAACAAAATTTAAGAAAAATCAAGAGTATCTTCTTTTAATTTGATTACAAAACATTACGCGTTTATGAGAATATACCTCCTTTCATACCCTATTTCCTGAATAAAGACGCAAAGTGACTCCTGCTGAAAAGTGTAATATTTGCCCCTTTTTCAATTCAGGAACTATTAAATACTTGTTGTTTTTTACATTGTTGGCAAATATAATGAGTAACAATGATGATACTGCAGTACAGGTTGGATAAAGGAGCTTTGTGTCCTGTCTGGGGCAGTTTGACTTCTGCATCTACAAAGCACAAGATAATTAATTTGTTTTGTCAGGAGGACAGATGCAGCTGAAACACTTTACTGAGACTTTCTGTCCTCTGGTCGAGGACATGGCGCAAATACACATTTGGATTTTTTTTTTCTTCTTTCTGGAGCCACTCTGCTTGAACTCCAGCAAATGTTTAGGTGGAGAAGGCAAGAGAACGGCCTCTAAATGTGACAGCACCTGGAGCACAGAGAACAGTAATGATCCAGTGAGACATTTGAAATATTATGTTCCACATATGCCTCTAAGCATTAGGAAACAATGTATTGCTGTCCAAACCAGCTCACTGATTTTATAGATTTGTAGCAGAGGTGGTTTGGGGGCCTTTGGGTGCAACCTCTGCCCCGCTTTTGAGTCCCACATGAAGCAACAACCTGATTAAAAGCACAATCTGTGGTCTAAAAAATGTAAACAAAAGAGTCACCCCCACCACCAAAACTCAAAACACAGGACTGGAATCTGCTACCACTTCCAAATGAACTGACATGGCTTTTAATACACATGCAAAATACAGTTATTAATGCTATCTGATGCTGTTTAAGATCTACTGTTTGTGGAAAAATCTGGAAAGCAGGCCTATAACAGTTGACATGCACAAAAATCTCATCTTTCATGTACTCTTCTATACATAGATGGCAGGGGGCTTTCTGTGTGGAGATTACATGTTCACCCTGTGTCCGTGTAGGAGTCCTCCGGGTACTCCGGTATCCTCCCACAGTCCAAAGACATGCAGGTTAGGTCCCGTGGAGACTCTAAATTGCCTGAAGATGTGAATGTGAGCGTGACTGTGTCTGTCTACATGTGTGCTAGCTATGTGATAGACTGGCAACATGTCGTGTGCCTCAGGGGTGGATTCCAGCGCCCAGCAGCCCTTAACAGGATAAGCAGTTTAGAAAATAGATGGATGGTTGTACTTGTGTGTCAAATTCAATGTAACCAGAGCGTGTTACTAATTGTGCATTGATGGTTTTGACACTCATACTTCAGTGTTGTCAGGAGCAGGACCTGGGGCCCCATGTGTAAATAGTGCACATGCATACAAATGACACACACGCCGCTTGGTGTGCAATATTTAGGATTTACAGCAAAAAAAAAAAGGAGACATGAGAGCACATTCTACATATCATGAGTATGCAGGTTTAGAAAAGGAGTTGGGTGTTGGATATGGTAATGCATAATTTATCGGTGTTATTACAGTTATTACAGTACAAAGTTCAAATGAGTTTTCTTACTAACTGCTTATGAAAAATTACTTCACTATGCAGTCCAAGGCATGAGGGATAAAACTGATTACCTAGCCTTTTGCCCTAGAAATCCTGACTCACAAAAACCTTCAAGTATTTTAAATTCTGATTGAGTCAATACAATCACACAAACAGTAGCAGATTAAACAAGACTTAAGAGTCTACAGCCAAGCTAGCATCTCTGTGAGGCTTAGGCACAGCAGTGCTTTGAGCTAAATGCTAACGTCAGCATGCTAACATGCTCACAATGACAATGCTAACATGCTGATGTTTAGCAGGTTCACCATCTTAGTTTAGCGTGTTAGCATGCTAACATTTGCTAATTACCAGAAAACACAAAGCACAGCTGAGGCTGATGGGAATGTCATTAGTTTTGCAGGTATTTAGTCATAAACTCAAGTATTGGACAAATTGAAGTTTTGACCTGATGAGCACCACAGATACTAGGATTCATCCTCTGGGCACCATGAATGTCTGTACTAACTGTCAAGGCAACCCATATAATATAATATAACCCAATAACAGAAAGCATGTTAATGATCATTGTGGACTCCACCATTTCCAAACAGGATTTTTCTCTTTATCGTGATTTTGCTGTCAGACCTGGAACTGCTTCACGTGATTTTGTTAATATTGATATTCAGTATTCTGAGGCCAGTCTGTACACCACTTGGACTTTTATCTGCTTGTTTCTGTCAAGGAGTCAACTGTGCTGCCAGCCAATAGGCCTTTTTCACAGCAGACATTTTGACTTGTCATAGTAGGAAAAGCACAGGTGTGACTGATAACATTAACTATGGCTCTGTTCTTTTCAAGTGGACCCTGAAACTGAAGCAGCTGAATGGAATTCAGCCATTTTATGAATTACACCTGTGCTTTTCCTACTGCGACATGTCTAAATTGAAACCTCATGGATGGGTTGTTCTGCCTGTTTCATTAGGCTTAGGCAAGGAATGGACACCAAACAACCTTTGGTGCAACTGAACATCCTCTGGTGAATAAAGAAAAGATGGGTTGATGATGTTGGCTGTGATTCACCAGACAGCACTACTTTTAAGTAAATAATATTGTTGCTAAAGTTAACTGTATTATTTATTTTTATTTTGTGTCAAGTCAGACAAATCAGAAAAAATATTTTAAGGTATTCAAAGATGTTTCAACAAGCTTGCAATTTAAAACTTGCTCACGTGCACAATGATCACACAAACACTCACATTCCTATATTTATGCTTATGGTTTGCCTTGGTAATAAAAAAAAGAAAGAAAAAAGTTTGGGTTAATCTACCAAGTTGGATAGCAGCTGCAGGCCTAACTTACAAACATGCAAAACAGCCACCTAGCAACCATTAAAATAATAGCTACAGCCTACCTCTCTCTTGTTTTTCCCCACTTCTCTTTTTTATGCTCCAAATCAGTTCTTTTTTGAGACATAGTTGTTTTACTATAAATAATGCATAGGGGCAAGAAAAGGCATGCAGCAGCACCGTTAAGAGGGGAGAGAATCAGTCTCTAAATTTCCAGTGTATACAGTACGTACATAGTATGTACCAGTGTGCTTTATACAAAATGTTTAGTCAGAAAATGTAGCCTAAGATGTTTTTTAATGCAGATTATTGGTTTTAAATATAATGATGTAGCATTAAAATTGGATAGTTTAAATTCTGATACTTCTGATACTGTGGACAAGTGGTGCCTGTGTCAAATGTAATGACTACAGTGCTGTCATTTAAAAATCTCCATTGTCAAACAATTATTCAGCTGCTCTTAAGCTTTGGAGAGCCGCGGTATTACCAGAATTTACACATATTAACAAGACTGATTTGAGGTCAGAGGTCAAATATTGATTCCAAGGAATGAAAAATGCCTAATAGATAACCAGATGACCTTCATACTTGGACAGAATCAATGGCACTAATGTGTGAGCAGGTCACAACAGGTTGTTTGGAATATGACTCACCAATGGAGATGCAGTAATGGAGCTGTAGTTTAATCACCTGGACCATCTGAAAGACATCTGCTTTAAATGTATCATTAAAACAGATACTGGCAGAAATGTAGGAGATTAAAAAGACTGACTTAGTGCTTGATGGGTTATGTTCATGTCGTCCACAGACTCAGCCAGCCGCTCTTGGATGCAACATTTTTGTGATTGATTTCCCATTTTTATGCCCAAACGTGAACCACCTCACCGTTCTGGGCCAGATATCATTTACCTTGTGGGTAAACTCCAAGAAGATCTATAGCCCTCAACTTTCACAGGGTACATTCTCAAAAATCTATTTGATTCATTGCTGTGTTGAAACTTAGTGTGTCTAAGCTCTTTTCTTGTTGTTGTTGTTGTTGTGCTGTAAAGTATTTCGTCATGCCTAGCCTCCTCTAGTAGCTGTGACCTGTGTAATGATCCTCTCCTGGTGTGTCAACCTTCAGATATGAGGCAGATTTAATGCACAGGTTTGTCTCACCTAATTGATTTCTTTTAATTTACTCTCAGTCGCCTCTACCCGGCACTTCGACAGTTGATTACGCTGCTAAGTGAGGGGCAAAGGTATATAAATACTATGTCCAACATGCAAGGATGTAAAGAGATCAACCTATATATATATAAATCAAGATCAAATTAAACCTAACTCATTACAAAGTACTCTGTAGCCTTTGGAAAACTACAACAAAACAAGAATACGTACAAATACTACTGCTTTATTTCAACACTTGTGTATAGTGTGGATAAAAGATAAAACATACAGTCTCAGCAGGTTTGCTGGTGCTGAATTTGCCTGTACTTTCACTTTCTTTGCATGGATTGGCTCTTTCTGCACTGGAGTGCATAGCTCTGCTGAGAAGATGGATACAGAGCCAGTGAAGTAGCTCAGCAAAATGTGCCTTCCATTTCTGTGTTCTATTGTCAGCACTCCATATAAAAACATAAAATATTGAAAGGGTCCATTAACATGGGTCAGAAATTGATGGCTGTTCCTCTGTGGGAAGAAAAAAAACCCCACCCGAAAGTGGCCAAAAAGCTTTGTGGCTTAGAACGCCTGCTTGTGTTTTCTGCCACGTACGTGTTTTTAATGAATTTTCTTAACTGATTCTAACCAATGCATTAAGGTTGACCTACAGTCTTGATGGAATATTTGGAACATTTATTCTTATGCAAAGAAATGATTAAAAAAAAAAAGGTAATGCTGAGCTTTTGGTGTTACAGTCATGATTGCTATGGTCGTGCAATACTCAAAATCAATCAAGTATTTCAAGCAAAGCTCATGGACGTACATAAGTGTACACTTTAAAACACAGTGGTGCTACTGATTCAGGGAAAAGATATACAGTTTCCAAGGGATTTACTGTAACTGATTTTTTCTTGGATTAGCTGGATATATAATGTCCCACTAAAATCATCAATTATTCATCTATTCATTATTATCTGTTAGTAGATTACTAACAGACAAACAAGAATCAGAGAGTCTTTGAGCATCATCTTTGACGTGATAAAATGTCAAGCATGCTCTTCCTGTAATGCAGTGTGTCCATCTATTTTCCTTTTACAGGATGTTCATCTGTGTTGCCATGGAGTTCTTGTTTGGGGGTTGAAAAGAGAGTGAAGAGATGAAGAAGACGAGTGGAAACATAATGTGTCTAATAAAATATTAAGACACATCTCTTTTACGCGATGTGACAACGGCTCAACCACTAAATCTCCAGGGGGCATCATTTAGGAAATCCCCGGGGATAGCAAAAAGGCAAAAAGGGTGGTGGTGTTGGGGCAGTTAAAGGTGAGATTATAGTTACATATATGCGGCAGAAAAAATGTAAACACTGCATAATGTGTGGTGAACGTAACTAAGAAGGTACACATGCCATCTGTGTCAAAGTCAATTTTCACAATTAATTCATAACTGTGTGGCTAACACTGGCTGTGTTTGAGGTTGTCATTGCCCTCCAACATTTACATTATCCCATGAATATCAATCAGCGCACAACATCTCATTTTAAGACACTGAAATCCCTCTCCAGTATTTTATATCAGACATCGAGAAGGCCCCGCAAGAATCACTTCTGTGATCATTGGTTTGATATGCTGCGTGGAAAACACCAACTTCCTCTAGCCAAGTGAAATCTTTCAGTTCAATTTTGATAAGATCACAAGTCAAACATACAATTATTCTCTTCTGGCAAATCTCAACAGCCTGCTTCTCAATTTATTTTGGCATTTTCCCTGAAGTCAGTCATTGAAGGACACATTTTAGATGATCAAAAATCCCATTAGACAGAGTGGCTATGGGAACATAATGTGTCTTAGGGAAGCATAATGTTTCTCTGTGCCAATAAGGGTCAACTATGTGCTTGCTCCTTTTTTACTGCCGGCACTTAAGTTATAGCTTAAATGCAACACTGACAGACTGTCAATCAGACTATTTGCTGATGTAAACTTTCTCCCTTCCTCTGGCCTTTGTGTCATGCTTTCTTCCTTAGAAAATTTGTGATGGGTCACCTTCTCCAGTGACAGGTTTCAGAGATGAAGTATCAGGAGATGTCAGACTGCCTTTCTTTTTTTCTATTTTTTTTGGTTTATTTGCACAATTGTGTCAATCTTTGTGAGAACAGTGTTTCATGCTTGCATTTGATGCCAATGTGAGATGATAGTTCAGTGTTACTGTGTTTGGCTTTTAGTGCCAAGGAAAAAAATTTAATGCAAAGGAGACCTTTTCTTCTGTGCGAGTCAGATGATGTTTCACACTATACTGTTTGTGGTTGTGCATTCTTCTTCTCCCACATGATATGGTTTTGTACCATCACTATTTTGTGGTTGCTTGGTACCAGTAGGGGCAATCAGTGAAATCATGCTAAATGTCTGGCCTATATACAGTATATATATATTTTTTCAAGAGAGCAGGAGAGGAGGGTGAGGAGGAGAGGGGCCTGCTGAAACCTGCGTGTGGCACTCTTGGCTCTGTTGCCATCAGCTGTCTCCAGCCCCTGCATCTCTCAACATGCACGCCGCGCACACACCCACTCACACACACACACACACACACACACACACACACACACACACACACACAGAGAAACACTCAACATCTAACAGCCTGGCCTGCCATCTGCTGGCTAACTTCTGAACTGCATCCCTGCCTTCCTTAATAGCACCAGCAATTACAGTGTCTGATCCAAACCATACTGCTACCAAATACACTAAGTAAATAAATACATTACTACAATAATAATAAATACTTGATTTTATGTTGTTTTTGTTGTAATGTAAAAGCTATCTTCAGATAGGTCTGTCAGAAAGAAAAAGAAAACCCCACACCTCAAATGTGTACTTGGTCTTTCTGAGCCAAAACTCTGATTCACACCTCCTCGCAGTCTGCTGACAGGGAAACACTGGTTGTAGTGGGTGGATGAATAAGTCTGTGTGGGTATAACAGACTGAATCTGCTGGAGGTTTGAGTAGGACACAGTTCCAGGCCCAGCAACCTTCATTTCACTGTAAGACAGCTCTCTGGGTTTGTGTATGCTGGGGGGCGGATGCGTCATCGGCCTTCCACTCACTTGCAAAGTAGTAACGAGTCATTAATGTGATCGGAATATAATTAAGGGGTAGTATGCTAAGAGGTGATTAAAGAAATTCTAAGCAACCTTTTTATCCATGCTAGCTTTGACATGGCTCCCTGGATTGTAACGTTAGCTTGTCGGCATATTGGTCGGTCACCACTTTGGTCCAGACTAAGCTATCTCAAAAAGTATTGAATGGATTGCCATGACATTTTGTACACATATTCATGGTCCCCAGAGGATCAATCTAAATGACTTTGGTGATCTCCTGACTCCTCTAGTACAAATAGCAAATATTAGCATGGTACCGCGCTAATCTAAGATGGTGAACATGGTAAACTTTATACCTGCTATACATCATCATGCTAACATTGTCACTATGAACATGCTAACATGTTGGCATTAGCAGTTAGCCCAACGAACCGCTGTGCTGAAGTACAATCTCACAGAGTTGCTAACTTGGCTGAAGTCTCAGTGTTAACACATATAAAGTCCTACAAAGCATTTAAAAAATGTTCCACTTTCATTCCACACATGGTTTCATTCACATTCTTAGGACATGTGGTCTACGTCCTCATGCACTGTTATTTTAAGAAGATAATTTTCTATTTTGGTATAATTGTGTAGTGTGCGAGCAAATTGTACTCCACAAATGGGAAAAAAGTAGCACATAAATAGGAATCAAAACCATGCACACAAAATGGGAAAAATGTAGTGGCTTTTTGTAAAGAAACCTCACACTTATTCACAGAAAGTATGCTGACATACAAGATTTTAAAAAATATGATGGGTTCAATATGATAGGCTGTTTCACTTTTTTAAATCTTTCTTCTTTAAATATTTTTGGAATATGATAATAGATAGATACCAATTTACTGTCCCGAGATTAGAAGTGTGAACCGGTCTGATATAAAAAGGAACCATAATAATGGAGCCTTCATTTTATCCTATTATGTATTCTTGATCTGATGAACAACTTATGTCAGAATGGATAATCAGCATTTCCAAAATGTCACCAAATGTGTGCATTATTTGTGATTTTATTCATTCTTTTTATTTTTCCCACTTCAGAACAAAATGCAACATTCATTCTTCCCCCTCTTATCACTTATTTACTCACACTGGCAACTTGATTCTTCATAAATGTTTCTTAGTCTTGGATTCTGATGAGTTGGTCATGAGTCATGCTGTTAGTTTCATTTATTTAAAGACTGCCCCTTGTTGTTGCACCGTACAGTTCTGCACAAACACACAGCTGCCAACGCATGTTGTTTTGCTAGTCTTAAGACACCGAGATCGTCTCACTTCCCAACCTATCACGTAAGTGTCTTCTGGATAATGAGCTCTACACGCCTCCCTCCACTTCCCACATTATCCACCACCTCCCTCCCTTGCCCCACTAGTCACCCCTGATCAACATTTTTCACATTGTTAATCACTTATGTCAGCTTCTGGTAATCATAGACAATCAATCATGTGTGATTCACTGTCTCTCCTCGCCAGCATTGTGCTCTACGCTGTGTGAGCGAAAACGACAAAGGTGAAACTGTCTTTATTAAGTATGCAGCACCAGGGAGTGAACTCCCCAATGATAAGCAGCATGTTGCAGTGCTTTGGCTTACACTTCCTTGAGGCGAGCGATAAAGGCCAGGTGGAGATTAAATTACATTAATTCCTTTGCCAGAAGCCCAGACCCAGAATGACTTACAAGACAAGGAGGATGGAGTGATGAGCTGTAGTGAAACTACTGCCAAAGTACTGAAAAATGAATCAACCATCAGTCTCACAGCACACTGTGGTCCTAACCTGCCATATAAAGTCAACAACCTCAACAACACACAATAGGCTGCACTATTTACTCAGAGTTATTCATATACTGCTGGTATGAACAGGTTTCCTGTTTTCATATCCCCCTTTCAAAATTATTAACGGCTAAACCGACGTTTTTTAAAAAACAACAGAGTATACACACCCAGTCTGGCAAACATGCATATGCAAACACTGTGTTATCAACATGCACAGTATCAGTCCATTACCAAGCGTACTGTAACCTTGCCTATGATACTGTAACGTTTTTTTATCCTCTCTTCTGGTTGCAAGAGTCAGTGCTGCAGACTGCGGAAAGTTCAGTTCTTTAGAAGCTCTGTGAGTGTACTCCAACAGTCTGTGAAGATGTGCTCCACGCTGCGCTTGTTGGTGCTTTTAAGCACAATAGGTAACTATATTTCTGCTTTTTCCTCTTGTAATTCTGTGTTTTGGGAAGTTTTTGGTTTGCATTAAACTGTGCTTTTTAGTAAAGAATGTTCGGTTTTGAATTAAACCTGATAAACTTCTTGTTTTGCAGGATGTGTTGAACTGATCACAGTCATGACTCCGCAGAAGTATGTCAATGTTACAAGGGGTGGAAGTGTCCTACTTCAATGTACGTTTGAGACCACTGCGCAGACCACCGGCCTTACCATCCAGTGGGATTTTGTTTCATCGTCCTCCATGAGGCCACAGCAGGTAGATACATGCTGCTGCTCAAATCAGCTTTGCACTAAATGAGGCAGTTTTGATGTGCTTAAAATGTGTTGTATTATCAACTGGGATGCTCTATACTGTAACGTCAGGTTTAGTGACTTTCTTCATTGGTAAAAAGTAGAATATTTCCACTGACATTTATTTAGCACAAAAGCAACCTTTTCCCTCTACATATGGTTTAAGTCTGTTAAGGTCACAGTGTTTGTTTAATGACTGCACAACGTTTTGAGCGATATTGTAAAGACATCAGTCATTTTGTGTTTCTTTCAAGTTTGCAAGTGCAGGACAAAATCACTGCTTTAACTTAATGATTGAAATGCAACAGTCCGGTTGGATTTACACTGGGTGGAATCCAATGAAAAAAACTCAACATTTTGGAAGATTCAAGTTTCAATTGCTTGTATTTCAAATGACTCATAGAAAAGTCAACTTCATTACAAAGCTTGAACACGTTGTGCGCGCTCAGGCACACAGGTTAGCGCCTTTTGTCAGTACGCCGCCTAACTGGTAGCAGACACACCCCACTGAGACAACAAGGCCTGTGATTGAGAAATCAGATAAAAACAGATTTAAGAAGAAACACCGTTTGAGTATGATTATTATTCAGAGTTTTAAATCAATTTAACAGGACGACTAATGTTTAAATTCAATTGCAACAAGTACAAGTTAGCTTTTGAATAAAACGGTACCATCCACTGGATGTAATTACACTGAAAATCATTCATTTAGACCCTGTGGACAACTTGTAGTTTTGTAAAAATGTTTTAATTTAAGTACTAAGTTAAGGACATATGTATTACTACTTTTTCATACTGTTTTGAAAATGCTTTTAAAGCAGTACACATGGTACCTAGCAGCCTGGGAAGCAGAGACTGAATAAAATGTTCCTGAGATGACGCCATGCTTGAGTATCATCGAGTATCTGCAGTATACTGTATCTGTAAATTGTAACAATGCTACTTTAATTAGCCAACTTTGAATCACTATAGATTTATTTGTTGGAGTTCAAATTTCCAAATCATACTCCTATAAAATAATGTAACAGTATACAAAAAAAATAGTAAAATGTCTTTATTTTGTCAGATAGTCTAACTTGTTGCCATTTGCTTTCAGGTGTATTACTATCAATCAGGAGAGGACATCATTACAAAATCTTATGAGGGCAGACTTCAGCCTGCCTCTTCTCCTGGCACGACCAGAAACGCCTCAGTAATAATAAGCAACATGCAACCATCAGATACCGGAGTCTACACTTGTGAGGTGCACAACTTTCCTGATGTGGTTGGAAAGTCCCAGGCCAATATCATTGTGAATGTTCTTGGTAAGTTCTATTAACTCCAGAGGGTGTAAAAAACAAAGTTTTTACCCTGTTTGTTGTAAAGTTAAACACACAACATTAAAGAAAGGTTCACTGGTGAGCAGCTTTAAATACTGTTAATGCAAACTTTAAAAATATTTGAGTTACTTTGACAGGCTAGGTTGCTGTGAGTTTACTCACCCATTGATCAAGTAGAAGTATTGAGTAAGAGTAAGAAAGTATATAATAATTAGTATTACACACCCATACAGTCCTGAGAAAAGGTCCAATCAGGAAAAAGAATCAAAAACACTGTGAGAGTGTACAATGGGCGTGTAGGGGATTACATGCTACTGGACCACACCCATTAGTAGTATCGGCTGAACATTTGCAATATGAGAGAAAGCAGGGGTAGCTTATCATTTCTGTGTCAGCATGGTGCTCTGATGTTCTGTGTTCACACCTGGACCTGGGTGCAGTCTGACAGCATGAGCTGCTGGTGCCGTTTGAAACAGCTATTAAGACAGAGAGAAGAAACATTTTTAAAAAAATGTATCTGAACCTCGTGCTGGTGCTTTGGCCATTACTCTCCTGCCCTTAAGGGTGTGGCTACCTGAAAAGGGAGAGCTGAAGCACACCATCAGCCTCTTTTAAGATTATGGTCTCAAGTTTTATTCTTGATTTTAAGTTTCACATTTACATTTTAATCCCATAGTAACCATTCTGCTTCCTCATTTGTCTTTTTTTCTCTGTCTCTCAGTATTTTTCCGCTGCATTAGTCATGTCTGAGTGAGCTACTCTTTCACAATCACCTGAGTATTTCTTTTTTTTTTAACATAAAATCCCAGTGTGAATTACTGTAGGTAAATTTAACCGGTGCAAGAGTTCTTTGATTTCAATGAAATATTTCAATGCTCTTTCCACATCTGAGATTACGGCATCAGTGTTGTAACATTAACAAATCTATTAAAATAGTGGCCCTGAATAGTGTGATTAGGGGATTACATTCAGTTTGAATCCTCTCATTCACTGAGTTACCAGGGACAACCTTGCAAGCCTCAGTATCCTCAGTAGTTTCCATGGTTACTGCAGCAGTCTCCTCATTGTCAGTGTTGGAAATTAGAGTAGGACTGTGACTGCATCCCTGTGCTGCATACAGAATACATATATCAGCATCTGCTGCATGCTGCTACATACTGAATGTGATAAATACTTAAGTGCTGTATGAATATGTATGGCTGTTCTCATGCTGATTATCGCGGGATCAAAGATGATTTTCATCATCGCTTACTGTTACATAGAATTATGTTAAAGAGAGTGAGCAGTCTATCATAAATTACCAATAAGTGTGTACGTTTTACCCCTACTGTGAAAACACACTAGACATAAAAAACATATGGTTATGGCATTTTAAAGATGTTTTAGCAGCATTGTCCAGTCAATATACTGAAAAGCCTAATGATTAGTAGGCAGGCACCATGAAATATACAGTAAGGGTTCAGTCTCAGCTCAGGAGCAGAGAGTTGTAAGGCCACTCCCAACAACACGTCCTGCCTCGTGATGACTAATGGACAGACACGTGACGTCCTGTTTGATTAACCAAAAGCAAAGGATTTGCCATTTTAACAAACTCAAATCTGTAAATTGTTTTTGTTACAGGACACACAGATTTATACATGTTATCTTTTCTCTTTTTTTGGTCTGACATTTTTGACCTGTTTTGAATAAGCAAAGTCTTATTCATTAGTATTAAAATAACCTCCTATTACAACAACATACAGTCCACAGTGTGGCTCCTATCTTTCATTACTGCAATAATCCTTCAGTTGTGCTGTCTAAAAGGATGGCTGTGATATAGACACTATACTTTACAAATGAACAGAAATAAACATAAGCTGGCAGCATTAACAACCACATTGATTTAGTCTTTGACCAATCGAATGGCTTAGCAGAAACTGTTGGACTGTAATCAACATACAGGATAGCATAAGTGAATCTTAAAGCAGTGGTAAAAAGTACACTCAAATACTGTATTATTATTATTCTTATTATTATTATCATTATTATTATTATTAGTATTTCTATTTTATGCTGCTTTATATTTAAACTCCTCTACATTTCAGAGGGAAATATTGTACCTTTTACTCCACTACATTTATCTGACAGATATAGTTACTATTTACTTTTCAGATTAAGACTTAACATATAATACATTTATAAAATACAATGCATTGTTAAAGATTAAACCAGTGGTTCCCAACCATTTTGGCTTGTGGCCCCTTCAGATGTCTATGAGCTGTTAGCAGTTTCACCAAAGAGTGATTTCCCCTTTAAACTTCTCAGATGGTTTCATTTAAATAATTATTCAAGGCCCAAAGTGATAAAATTATCGACATTTTTCATCGAAGTCCAAAAAAGTGAAAACAAATTTGTGTATCTTAATTTGTATTTTTCTTTTTTCCAACCCTCATAAATTATCTCACGACCCCTCAGACTTATCTTGTGACCCTTTAGAGGGGCCTGACCCCTAGGTTGGGAACCACTGGACTAAACTAACTGTATATAAAGTAGTTAAAAGTAGCTCCACCACGAGCAGCTACAACACTGAACATTGATGCATCACTATCAACAATATTATAATGTCATAAAAAAATATATCACTGATTACCCAGGACATTTTTCTTCAGAATGAGTACTTTTACTTTTGATATTTTGAGTCCATTTTGGTGATAATATTTTTGTACTTTTACTTAAGAAGAATTTGGAATGACTTTTACTTGTAATGGAGAATTTTTAAATTGTGTACTGGTACTTTTATTTGAGTAAAGGATCTGAGTACTTCTTCCACCACTGTCTTAAAGTATAAATATAGTGGTTAGATAAAACATGCAGTGACTGACTGACCAATGGAAAATGTGTAATACATAATATATTCCAAAGAAGTGTGAAGTTGTGTCAAAAACAGTATACATCAAAGTGATGACTACTAGTATTTTGAAATTTGACTCATCAGTACAGTACAGTATAGCGTTTAAAATGTAAATGTAACTCATCAGATGGAGTGCTCCACAAGTGTGACACAAATTCTATTACCAAACCTCTCAGCAAAATTGATCAATTCAGTCCGAAGCTCTTGCTGAAATTATATGAAAACGATCAATGATTTCTATGGATTCAACATGTGCTTCATAATATTGTCAAGCAGATTCAGTGGACTAAATATAAAGTCACCTAATAAACTCACGCATCCTCCTTGTGGTCTGCCAGAGAGGCCCTCTACTCCGTACTGCTCCGTCCACGGTGATGTGGAGTCGGGTCACCTGGTCACTCTGACCTGCCACAGTGAACGTGGGAGCCCGACCCCGACATACACCTGGATCAGACTGGATCAGACTAAGACAAGGAGGCCTATACTGGGAAGAAGTGAGTATTGTATGTGTGTGTTTGTGATATACTTGTCAACATGTGCACATTCATCCTTTAATAAACATGTGTGCACTTGTTTCCTCAGTGACCACAACTGGAATACTGGAAATCAAAAACATATCCCAGTTTGAGTTTGGGGAGTACCAGTGCAACGCCACAAATGTGTTGGGATTTTCATCTTGCACTATAGAGCTGAGTCATGGTATGATTCCATTTTTGTTTTTAAGAATATGTACAAAAATGTACATGTACAAAACACTTAAAAGGCTTAATTCACGAATATATAAACTTCTGTTTGTGTAGACATGGGAGATGGAGTGATTGCTGGTGCAGTGATCGGCGCGTTGCTCGGGTGTGTCCTAATCGCCCTGGTAGTGTGGTTCATCGCTCACAGTGTGAAGAAACACAAATACAAAGCGGTCAAAGTATCCGAGATGAACGAGATGAAGTGAGACTTGAGGTTCTTAATGTTGCATTTCCTCTTGTCTTTTCCAATATAAGTGTGCAACATCGACTTTCTCTCTCCGTCCACTAGGAGGAGCCCTCCTCATGCCCAGGAAGCCTCAGATGGTGTTCCCGTGGCAACCACAGCCAGCAATCTCCAGGCAGAGGAACATGAGCCCCAAGCCTAAAAAAGGCCTGTTGAAAACAACTGGAGCAACGTCACTATTCTAGATAACAGGATGTCCAGGATGTTCAGTCTCTGACATACGTCATTCTCCAATGTAATCACTATGATGAAGCTCATGTTCAGGTTTGAAGTTGCATGTTGTTTCAGGTTTTCTGAATCAAGAAAGGTACCATGCTTACCATCAATCCAATCTTTAACAGCTTTTTTCATGTGCCATTTTTTTTACTTAAAATTTGCTTTTATGTAGACACAATGTTTGTAGTGCTTCTGTTTGTTTCACCGTCTTATAGTCAGTACATTCAAACCAGGTTGTGTTCAGTCTGCATCATGCAAATGATCAGTCAGACAAGCAACAAGCTCATTTCATGTTTTTGAAAAAAAAAAAAGACATTAGTGTGTTTAAAAACCAAATGATATTCAAATTCTAATGTAGTCTTTAAAACAATAAGATATCGTACATATCATTACTATAGAAAATGTAATCCTTTTTTTTTTTTTTTACAATTAATGGATATTACAGATTGATCTTTAGTTAATCTTTGATAATACAAACTGTCAATCAGCTGTGGATAAGTATGACTATTTTATGTAATAACATTCAGAGATCCTGATTAAATAAAATATTGTGTTTTCTGAGTCACTGAGTCATGTAGCTGCTCCACTGTGACCATAATTGACAATATCTATTTTCATCTAGGTGGCAGCAAACTTACATCGGAGCCTCGCGCTGTAACTCGAGCATTCGGTTGTCAGGTTAGAGTCCCTGAGATCTCCATGAAGATTTGTCACATGGGTTTCAGTGGCTTTCTGTCTTTAGCATTGTGAGGGGTCAGATGATATCAAATCTTATTTAAGGCAAGAAATAACAGAGGGGCTGCCCTGTAGAGCACTGTGTAGCACCAGCAGCATTATCTTGTCTTCAGGTTTGAAGTTTCTAACCTGATCTCCTTGGTTCTACACTCTGGCCTTGTTCAGATGGTTCCATTTAAGAGCCATTCAACTGTACATTAGATCCACATAAACTCTCACAGGGATCCTCCACTCACAGGGGAGAAATCAGTGTGACCTGACAAGATTTAAGTTCTGGCTTCAGTGTCAGATGCGCTTTTGCCACAGATTCTCCTTCAAGATCAGGGTCAGATTATTCTACAGATTTGCATATTTTGTTTTTCATTTATAAATGATTAGGAGGGCAGCGGTGACAACTTTAACCATTTTATTTCAGGGATAAAAGGAAAAGCCAGAAATCACCTGGGTCTCTGGTTTGATCATCAACTCTATTAACAGATTAATTAGAGTCAACATTATTTACTTCCCCATTAATAAAAGCAAATATTAAACAATATGTTCCCTTTAAGTGAGCTGTTTGACATCTTTATGGAGCCAAATGGGGAGTCTACGTACACCACCTTAATTTTAATTAGCCTCACACAGGTTACACCTTACCTAACAATAGCTTTTGCCAACCTAACTTGCATGGATAACTCACAGAGAGAATAAAGCTTGTTAGGGACATGTTTGGCCGAATTTAGGGACGGTTTCACACCAAACACATCACCACTTGACCAAGAAATCTGTGTGAAGTCAACCATCTTAGGGCACATTATCTTTGTAATTATGAACATGGCTGAGCCTGGCCCCTGGCCCCTGTGATATGATATGGTATGAGTCTCAAATAATAGGTCAAAAGTAATTAATAATACACTTTGTGCAAATATGTAAATTCCATGTATCATTTCTAAACCAATGCCATAAATTTAAACAAAGTGGCTTATTTGTTCTTTTGCACACTGGCTTCAGAATTTGAAGTACATTTTTAGTCAGCCGATGGAAAAATAAATGAATGAATTTGTAAATAAGTAATCAAGTCATTCTTATCAAATGCCAACATTATATCTGTAGACTGGGAGGTACAATGCACACACCTCACTACTGTAAAACAATTAAACTCTTGGACTCTGGATGCAGTTTATAACACCATATAACTCTAACATGTTACTTATTATTTTCATTCAGGCGTACAACATCATATTGGTCGCCTCTGAATAAATTGTTCTTTTTGGCCATGCTAGCAATCATTAAGCCATTTCCAAAAATTGCCCAATTACTTGAAAAACTACTGACATTCCCATCAGCCTCAGCTGTACTTTAGTGCTAGTCAGCTGTAACTTAACTGTAATGGTACTGTCTGAAGGGTAATATTACTGACCTTTATGTATTTTGTGCAATCCCATTCTCCATTACGCCATTTCATGTGATCGTATGATTGTATGAGCTCACCAATATCAAGCCATTATCCATGTAATTGTTGTAAAAGTGTAATTCAGGAGACATTCATACTCTATAATTGTAGATAAAACTTTAAAATGATTTAAAAAAAAACAATCAACAAACATCAATTACAAAATAATGAACAAGGATAGGTAAAATACAACCTGCACCAGGAGTGAGAAGAAAGAAAACTTTCAGTGAAAATTTTATGAAACCTCTACTGATAAGGGACAGACGTGAAGGGACCTTCATGTCCAGGATCAGACCTGCAGACCGAAGCAGCGTGCAGTGCTGAGGATGTCGTCTCTGGTCAGATAGCATCCACAGAGCTGCCTTAGGCCGGTGAAGGACTCCCTCCCGTGCATGACACGCCAGTTGTCTATGAAAATCACCTCATGAAGACAAGAGAGGGTAAAAACCTTAGATTCCACTGAATACAAACTCACAGTTGTATCTTTCTGTTTTCAATCATCCTAAAGCTGTAAATTGATTGATTGACTGAAACTGACATTTGGAAAAGCAATTATAAATGTTTGTTTTCGGACGTGGGCGTTTCTGAATGCAAAGATTTAGTGGCACCCCCTTTCAGAAGTGTAGCTGTCTTACTTTCCCTGGATTCAGTTTCACCCACAGCTCGTTCTCTGGCCGCCTTAGTTCTGTTGTCAACTCTCGATGTGCCACATACCATCGCTGAACTAGGTCATGGGGGACTGTGTTTACCACTGATCGGTCATAGTTGTTGTATCTGTTGAAAAAAAAGATACACCAATCTTGTTGTTGATTTGAAGTTTAAAAGATGTCATCATACTTTGAAAACTACAAAATATTCCTTTAAAAAAACACAATATAAAAATAGCAAGCAACAAACTACTGTAACTACTGAGACGTAAATAGCAAGACGTATAAAGCTCAAAGTTAAAATTCTTTAAACCCTATATTAAAATCCAACATATGTTATATATGTGCAGCTTGACAGTGTACCAAGACACAGAATTTAAAGAATAAATACAGAATATCATGGTGAATAACAATTGTTTCAAATGTGTATAAAATTATACATAAGAGAAATAATGCACTGGATGAATATAGTGCAAAATGTATAATGTAAAAAAAGTGTTTTATCCAACAGTGAAGCTAATAAGATGGAATTTTAAGAGAAACACTGAACATCTGAATACCATGTCTGATAGTTCACTGCTGCACAAATATGAGTAAAATGACATCAAAATAAAGCGCTGACATACCGGATCAGGTAAATTTCATTGTTCCAAGGATAGACGTTGAGCACAGGGCCGATGCCCGTCATGTGGTTTCGGTGGCTGTCGGTGTTCTCAATGTACTCGTGCGTGATGGGCACATGGGCAAGAAGCTCAAAGTTTTCAGGAGACTGCTGGCGTAGTTTCTCAGCAGCGTAGAACCCATCCACAAGTAGTGTCCTTCCCCCAGTTCCCTCATGCTTGAGGCAGTGGAAAACCTGGATTCTGCAGCAACAATCAGCACTATCAAGTTAGAATGTGTGATAAAATCAATATATTGGTTTTTAAAGCCACTGCATGGTTTGCTAGAAAAACTATTACAAATGTATATTTTCTTGGGTTTCATTTAAGATATATCAAAATGAAAACTGCTCAGTATGATGAAAACTGTTGACACTGATGTCTGTGGATTATGCTTTCATTTCCATTGTGCAGCGGTTTTGAAATCAGTCCCATCTCTCCTGCACCTACCCACATGGTTCCTGAAAGTATGAGGTGTCAGTGTGACGGTCCAGGGCCAACTGGCTGTAGGCAGTGTCTCCTCTGGAAAAATCTGAAGTAAAACACCACATTCTTCCATATGTAGTCTCCCTTGTGGATCAGCAACACACAAAACACAAATGGATCAGGAATAAGTGGACAGGGCCGAACATCTTGTGCATTGCTTGTGAATGTTTCCATTGAATGCGAATGCAGAATAGATGCATGGGATTGTCATTTGTATGAGTTTCACTGTAGCATAGGAACCACTTAGTACCTGATAAGACTGACCCTCTGGGTAACTGCCTCTGTGGCCTCAACTGTAGTCGGGACATCATCTACAAAAGCGATCCCATACCGAAGATAGTTTTGAAGAAACTTCTTGACTTCATCATCACAGCTCATAAACTTGTTCCATTTGGCAGAAGGTAAGTTTGCATTTTTATAGATGTCTGAATTCCAAAGGATGCGTGGCTGGACGAACCTCTGCTTCTTTCCTTCATAGCTGTTCTCAGCTAGCCAGCTAAGGCTGTACTTTGTCACATGACCACCAGGCCCTGGGATACAGAAATGGAAAATATTGTTATTAGGTACAATTACTGGAAACTTGCATTAAACACTATGCATGACCTGATTTGGATTTAATGAATTATTTAGGAAAGGCTAAGTTTGAGAAGATCACACATGTGTGTTAACTATTATTGAAAAAAAATGCTAACTTTTTTTTGTATATTTCTTGTTCAATATTAGCAACACACATCTAAAATGATGATTAGTTAACAAGCAAGGCTGGATTGCCAGCTGGACGAAGTGAACAACTGCACTGGAGCCCCAGACACTATTTGGTTATTAGTTTTTTAGTAATGTGTTTAAACTGTAAATGTGTTTGGTAAAATGCACCAAAATACACATTAACCTTGAATCTAATCTCCTATCTTAAAGCCCTGTCCTCTCAAGGAGGCCTTTATCATTTATTTTTCTATGCTTACATTTTACATATACCTAAAGAATGTATGTTTAATTAAACTGCCAAAAACAAACAGACACACAGCAAACCTGAAGCAGAAGCATAGGTTGATTTGATGGTTGTCGTGTGCTCTGTACATGATGGGTACTTAAAGGCAGTAGGTAGATTTGAGGTGGGATGAGAAGGTATGCCATCCCCATTGTTAGCAAAATGACCAAGATGCATCCTCCTTGTATACCTGCCATCCCCCTTCTCCATACCCCAGTAGCAGAGAGAGTGCAGGGGCATTGGGGCTGTTAAGTTGAATATGTTAGTCTAGTCTGCCTGACTCATTGATCCTTTATCTGACTGAGGTTTGTGCAAGTTAGAATCTATGGCCCCGACCATGGATCTAAAATATCAGTAGCCTAACTGTGCTGTGTAAATAAGATAAATCCATGGTGCTGTCCGTGGTGCTGAAGCAGCAGACGGATTTGTAACTGCACCTTTTTCTCTCAGTCCTGCCCTTCTGTCAGTTTCATCTTGGATCTATAATATTCTATATACTATAAATACTCAATTCTACACTATATTGTAGCCTATATAATACAGTAGTGTCACCTTCATGATCAAAGTGACAAGTAGCAACATGTAGTCGTGGAAGAGCGAGAGGATCATAGAGACACACTGCTGCCTGCAGTATTCCTATAATATTTCTATGATCATTCAGAAAATAAGCATTAGCGGGGGCAGGGGGGTGCTCCAATTGGGCCATCCCCCAGTTAAAAATAAAAACAAATCACCGACTGCTTAAAGGCAACAGGATACATACACAATGCAAAGAGAGCAAGGGCCCGCAGCTCAATTTTGCCCCGGGTTAATTCGGCGGGTTAAAAAGTAAGACTAAACACCTCAATTTCTCTGAATCCAACTCCTGGATTTGTAAAGTATAACGATGGCTGATTTTGGCTGAGTTCAGTGTTGGTGACCATTTCACAGTGTCTTATCTCAATTACACAATGCGCATGAATAGAAACATAAATTGCAGAAACTCAGGATATAAATACAAATGTAGAAGAACTGATCCGCGTGCAACAAGAGCATCCATGGGGGCCGTGGCACCACAGAGGTTGAACATTCAGCAAAGCAAGCCTGTGAGGGCCAGTGTTCATGGATAGGATGCGCAACACACAGACTCAGCTGACCTCGAATATGCACCACTAACAGGGAGAGGCACAAGTGCCAGTATGCCCACGGGAGTATGTGCATCATCATCATCATCATCATCATCATCATCATCATCATCATCTGTCTTGGGGCTGACGGTTCCCCATTTGTCAGTTTATGTAAGGTTCAGTGCCACTCTTGTGCATACATAAAAACACTGTAACAGTCCAGCATCCAAAAAAAGCTGGAGCCCAGCAGCCCACAGGGAGGCATCAGTCAGTCTTTAGGTCAACCCTGAGCAGCATAAGCCAGACAGACGCCCACACAGAGAAAGCAAGCTGCCAGACTGACTGCACTGCTGTGGTATTAAAAGCTCCTAGTGCTGGTATCTCTCTGTCTATATTGTGCTCTCCATTTTAAACACTGAATGTTCCAGCACTATAATTACCTTCCTGCTCTTGTCAGACCTGACTCAAGCTGGGCTGAGGGGACACAGAGATTAAAGCTGTGGGTTCACAAGGCAGGGGGAATGTGAGGATGAGTGTGTGCACATTAAGCTAGCAGATCTCATTGCCATGGGAAACTGTAACACCTGTGTCCTTTTCCACACCTGGCTGCCGTGGGACCATTTATTCCTCTTACTCCAAAAGGAGGCAACTAAATCCCACATGGCTTTTTCCATCTTTGTGTGCAGAAGCAGGCTGCTGCTGGAGACAGAATAAGGGATGGCTCCAGCTAGTCAGGGGTTGATGCTGGTTAAGCTAGTTCAACTCTGCCTGCTGGGGCCTCTCAGGGGAACAGCTCAGTGACTAATGGCTTGGAGGTCTGCACCATGTGGGTGAGTAGGTGGAGGGTGAGCATAAACAAACCTTCTTAGAAAGGGAGTATGGAAGTTGTTCCTTCAGTGGTGGGGAATGAGAGAGAAATGTGTCATGTGTCCTGTCAGTACACGTTGTCAGCTCTGCAGAGCAGACTCAAGAGTTTAAGGACCGATCATCTGCCTTTAGGCCAAGACACTACTTGGGTGGGGTTACAGTTTTCTAAAATAAAATGTATTCAAAAGCTTTTCTGGACACAATAGCACAAGTAAGAATTAGACTCCATGACTTTTACATATCTTTCTCATTGTGTCCAACTACTGGTAGCTTTGATGTGTCCATAGATTATGTTACAAGAGACAGTCTAATATTTTTTATGTAACTATGTCTGTTAAAGCCAGATGTTTAATGTGCCAATTCCCCTGGTCTCTGGTAGAGGTTTTTAATCTAAATCCAGATTACATAATGCTCCTTTTAAGTGTGAATATCTTTTTTTATGATATACGATTGAAACAGTCCTGAGGTTACAGGTTACATGTTGTAAATGTCATATTTCATCTTTTATGGATTCGTTTTCTTGGAGCTTATGTTCTCAAAACATTTGCCTACTCAATGAAAATGCATTTATTTTTGTGTTGCAAGGATTTTTAAAAAAGACTGATGGATTGTAAAACAATTTGTAACAAGTGCTATTTTGGAATGAACAAGTTGTGAAATAGTTGAATAGCTAACCAAGCTTACAATATATGATGTTTTTTTTTTTATTTTCTTATCAGAAACTGCCTTTCAGTCTGGAACTTTAAGGCTCTTTGTTCCAGCCAATCATAAAGTCCTGTGATGTCCCAGTCAACTCCTGTCAGAGGTGCAATGGAGCATAACAATAGTAGTAACATGCAGAACAATTTCAATTCATTTATTAGGTGTTGTAAATGCACCAGATTAACTGCTAAAAATGTGTTTGCACAATACAATGCACACAGCAGAACATATATGACCCATATACCCAGAGACCCACAAACCAACACCACAGCTACAGTGGAGTACTACCTGGCACCAGGTTTGACCCAAGACCACAAGCCCAAAATTGTAACAAATTTGCAATGAATCAAATGACCGCTAAATTACATGCAGTGGACCTGGGGTCTCTGGGGCACGTGGGCAGTTGCCAGCTTTGCCCAGTTGGTAATCCAACCATGTGTAATTACTTTAATACTGTGTCATTAATGTGCATTTATTGTGAATGATCTACTCTGAGGTGCAGACAGTCGAGTATGACTTGACAAGGCTTTAAAAACACTTTCAGCCCGCTTTGCCTGACATAGGCTACCACCTGTTAGAAGTGTACTTAAAACTGACTTACATGTGAGGACGAGATGGGCATCTTCCACACTTGTATTGTCAGGACAGATAGTGAGGTCTATACTCCCAGTGTCCAGGTTCCTCTGGTTAGTGTTGGGGTTGTATGAAGAGGCAGAGCGGCAGTGATCCCGCAGCCACACGTAACTGAAATGCATCGGCGTCCCCCCATAGTTGAGCACTGGTGATTTCATACGCAGGGTTTAGTGGTGAGTTTTGCCTCATACGTATACATTGAGTTAAAATGTAGTTAAACTCACCAAGGCAATCTTCAAGTAACTGAAAAGTTGCTGAACGCGTAGCACCCGCACGGATCTGCATCTTGTGTCTCCATGGCAGCTGAGCCTGTTTCAGCGCAGGTCGCAATATCCTATTTAAATTGCCCAACATCCCGGGCGTAAACACAAGTTTTGATCAATAAAATAGAATAAACCCAAAACTTCAAATGACAACCCCCTTCTTTCCTTACAGTCGCAGAAGCGCGCGCCACCTTTGTAGCGCTCCACTGTCACACAAGTAGGTCTTTAATCTCAGTAGGCCTATGAGAAAGTAAGCCTGGGCTACGAGTTTAATTATTAAACACTGCTTCTCCTAAAGTTAGGGTTATGCTACGTATTGTAAACATTAACCACGGCCAGATCTGACTACAGCCACCCGTAAAACACCAGAGACAATGTAGGCTATAAGTGATGGAGTGGCTTTGCACATGCTCGGTTCCCTTTACCTCAGTACCCGGATGTATGTAATGTAGAGCATATTGACGTTACAGACACTTTGCAGACAGTTTCCAGTATATTAGGTACACCTAGCTAAAACGAATGCAGTGTGCATTAGCAGCCCTGCAATAAATCCTACCCTCATGAAGGTTATAATGTTCAGTTTGTGTTGAAGCTGTTTTAAAGAGGTGTTGATTCAACTTTAGGATCAGTTTGGAGGATGCAGTTGGCTTCTGGTGCTGCTGAGCTGTATTGTGTTGTACGGAGAGGGGTTTGAGGCAGTGGCCAGAGCCTGTGCTCACTGATATAAATGGAGTGGACAAAATAATAGAAATACCTGTCAGCATAATGCAATACAATTAATGTGTACTTCTACTACTAATCAGCCAAAATAAGTGAAAACACCTGAGTGTTCAATAGGTGCGTTGGGTATTGAAGTTCAGTTCAGACTATGTGACTCACAGGTAGACTCAACAGACAGCAGTAGAGGATAAATCAGTGTTTACTTAGTCTCACCTCTAGCCTGCAGTCAGCGACAAAAAAGCGGACAGGCAGGTTAATGCAAACAAACTATGAGATTAGATGAGTAGAGTGGCTGATAGGTGACAGACGCGCAGGCAGGTGAGTGACTGCAGAGCAATTGTTCAGCCGGGGTGGTAGCCACCTAGATCTTGACTCACCTTATCTCGCTATCATCTACTAGCCTAATTATACTGATTAAACAATAGGCCTTTTTCACAGCAGACATTATGACTTGTCGTAGCACGAAAAGCACAGGTGTTACTTATATCATAAACGCTGGCGCTGTTCCTTTCAAGTGTCCCATTAAGCCAGCACACACACTACCAGGACCCTGAAACTAAAGCAGCTAAATGGTATTCAGCCATCATTCATTTTATTATTTGCACCAAAATCTTCTGTGAAAGAGGCCCATAACTGCACTCACACACACTATGTGGCATTGTCTGTGTGAAATAGCCTCTGCACTTGTTCTCTGGAGGTTAATGAGATGTGAGAGTGTATCTATGTTTTATGATGTCAGCAGAAGTGGGCTATTATTAAATGATGCGATGGGAGGACTGTTTTTAAATTAGCACTCAGACAGTCATACTGCATCGTGGCGCGTTGTTTCATAACGGACATCTGCAAGTCAGCTACTGGGAGCTGGGAATGGGATCACTGTCAGTAGGACTCCGTTATTTTGCTCCATCTTTAGCCTGCTAGTGCAGCCCTGCTGAGAACGCTGCAGTAATGATGCATTCAAGAACTGTCGGGAATTTTAAGGTGTCCGTTCAGTGTCCACGAACTGCTTACAGTGAGAAATATGAAAGTGGATTGTTTACCAGAATGTGGAGTTAAGGGGTCACACAACATGGTAGAGCTCTAAATTAACGATACAGGTGTGTAACATGTATCATTGTTAGACAATTCTTATCTATAATTATTGTATGTTTCCATTATTCCTTGTCAGCTCTTACACTTTTATGATAATGAGTGAATAGTTAAGTTAGTTGGAGCAGATTGTGAAATCAAAAAGGAAAAGAAATTATGCTACAGATATACAATAAAAATGAGAACACGTGAAACAACAGAGTAAAAAGGCAACCCAACAGTGAGGTATAGGCCTACATTTGCTTCCAGTGTTTCTTAGACTACAGTTAACAGCCTTAATTACTTTGATTGATAGAAAGTGTGAAATAAGGATGTAAGACACATAAGTTAATGGATCTGCACCCAAAAACATATGCTAGGCTATAATATAAACACAGCAGTATGGTAGCTAGCCTACATATGAAGGGTTCATTTGCAGAAGCAGATATCTCTGTTCCAGGGAATACCAATCAAACTGGTGTTGGTTTATTCATTTTAAGAAGGGAGTTTATCAGTTTTTCTAATGAATGAATAAACTATGTAGTACGTATGTAGGCCTAACTATAAGAAACAGACACTGCAAAAGAAATATACACCTCTGTTACGTGGTCTATTGTGCTTTAATTTCCGTGTAAACAATGTTCAACACATGGTAACGTAAACGCCTTGAGTAATGGGATTTGGGAGCTTACAGGGAGCACCTGAAGGCAGCATGAGCCTGCCCCTCTGAGCAGCAGTCAGTTACATGTTTACTTGCTTTGTCAGCGGTGTCCCCGCAGCAGACATCGCATGTAGCTGACCTGTCGCTGACCAGAACCTTGGACTTTTGTCTCAGGGTAACTTATCACGTCGTCAGGTGCTCCTTATCAGCACTCTCCTCTCTCGCAACATTTTGTGGCCAGCCTCTTGCGGACCTTGAGCGGGGGCACGTCGGGTTCACAGGGTTGTTTTTTTTTTCCTAGCTAACCGAAAGATGACGTTAAAATCCAATAAAAACGAACCTGCGTTCATACTGGAGCCTGTTAACAGCGTCCGGACAGCCCTCTCGGATCTGTACCTGGAGCAGCTCCTTCAAAACAAACCAAAGTCAGACAAGGTAGGGTGTCGTTTTTACCCTTTTTTTGCCCCTCAGAATTGGTGTTCATGTTTGCTTCCGGGATGCAGAGATGGGGCACATGACCGCTGTTTGTTCCTCCACAAGAACTCTAAAAACAGATGTATTGTGTTTTCGTAATACAACTTACAGCAGCTGAATGTGTCTATCTTTAACAAAGAACTATAGCCTACATCTAGATCTTCTCAAATCAGCAGGTCTGTGTTAGTAATCGCTGCATTTTTCGGTATTGCTCAGTCAGCCTTAGTTGGGACCCAGTAGACATTGCGTTGGCAATTTCACTTCTGCATCCCCCCCAAAACTGCACATGGAAATCATTGGACAAATTGAGGAAACAGGGCTGTATCACACATCAGACAGTCTGTAGTTCTAGCTGTGATCATAAGACAATGAGCCTGTAAGCCAGAGCCATATTACTGAATGAATCCCTTAATAGTCATGTTAACATGTTCAACTGTGGCGGTAAAGTCATCTTAAAGTAACTTCAGTTGGCTCATTTTCTGGGACAATATTATGCAATATAAAAGGAGATAGATAGATAGACTGGAAACAAAGTTAATGTTGGTCCACTTTAACAGTTAACTGCCTAAAGCTGTTTCTGGGCTGCTGCTGAGGAATTGGTGTTAACAGTCAGCTGAGGCCAGGCAGGTTGTTTACTACATCACAATGTACCCTGCTATTGTTTTAGATGTAAACTTGGTTTCACGTCAAGGCTGGATTATGTTGTGAAACCACTGACTTTGCCTTTTAAGCTTGGCAGCCGTTCACATCTGTGACCACAAAGTAGTTAAAACAGTTGCAGCTTCAATCCTTCACAACCTCTCTAGGCCTCAGTTTGGCAGCCAGTGATACCGAGGGAACGCTCCGTGCTAAACTTCTTCTCTGAATTTGAAAAGTCAGCAGCGAGTCACTGAGGGAAACGGTGAAGGGAGGAAACTCCTCTCCTGACATCAGCAGTTTGCAGTTCATTAGCCTTGAGCTATTTCTTTTGCTCAATGCTGATTTGTGAGTCAGTGTCTTTAAGGGCGGTCACATGGCCCATTATTTCACAGTGCAGACTGCTGTGTGTAATGTTGGTCACATTGTATTATATGAGTGCATATTTTACATGACATCTGGCTGATTTACTGTATCTTATGGATTCTTTATCTTGACTTTGGTAATGAAAATGAGTAGGCCTGTAGTAGACAACTACATGACTTTGTTATTTTAGCCGCACTTTTTCCACTGTCACTACCTCAGACTGGAAATGAAACAGAAGTCCAATCGTTAAGATCCAAACAGGTTTAGGGAAGTCAGATGAGACCTGGCATGAGATGGGGGACAGGATGTCTTACTTCAGTACTGGCCTTTCCAGCTATTTCTGTAACAACATTTCCAAATTCTTCCAGTCCATGTTCAAAGAGGTTGTACAGTAGTTATTTAAGGTTTGTGTTTGTCTGATAGGTCCATTACCCACGTTGTTTGTTTCTTTTTACAACACAGAGTCCCATATAGGTCAGATATTGATCTCCTATAGTGTTCACCCTAATCCAATAGGTGGGAAATGATTAATAATTAATATTTCTTGATTTAAAAGGCACATTATCTCAAGAGAAAGATCTGATAACACTGGTTGTATTATGTAATCAATCATATTAGATCTTGGTATCATCATCATGGCAGGTAGAACAATAGGTATAGATTTGTATTATCTTATCCAGAGATTAGATTTCTGAAATGCAGCTGTCACACTCTGTTTGATCTACTTCAGATAAAGCCAAACCCACCTTACGATGAGATGAGCAAATGTCCAAAACAGAATGCACTTTGCTTTTTCCTGAATGCATTTTGCCTTCCACCCGGCTGTTTGTTCACGCGTTTGCTTCTCCTCACCCAAAACTGGCCTTCAAGTTTCTGAGAGGGCTTCCTGACCCCGATTACAGTAACATGTGCGTTGACTGTTAACAGTGAGTGGAACACAGTGTGACAAACCAGATGAATACCTATTTTATCATGTGTTTATCACTTTACACTCTGATAGCGTGAGTGATAAAAGCTGATGGGACACATTTCATTTAAAAATGCTAATCACGCAAATATTTTAGCATTTAGTAGTGAGACATGCTTCCTCTATTCGCTCCTGTGTGCGAGAAATGTAGCGTCAGTTGTTTTGTGCTAAAGCAGATTATCGCAGTGATAATGTTTGACCTTTAGATTGAGCCTTTGTCAGTAGTTTCCTTCCTGCTCAGTCCTGAGGGTCAGCACTTTACTAAGAGGAAATTAAGTCTCCTGCTCCACGCCTTGAGGATTCAGTATTTGTGAATAGAGGTTTAACAGTTATTTCTGCCTAGAATGGGCCCACAAAATAGTTTGGGGAAAAACAATAAATGTCATCATATGACTGCCCAGCTGGTGCAATTTTCTGGTACTTTTGCGCACTTTCATCAAGGTAATTTACACCAGCAACATGCGCATTCATGAAATGAATTTCCTGTCGTCTTTGGAGCAGCTCCAGAAGGAAATGTTTTGCTCTAGGAATAGAAATAACACGTAAGACAGCTTTGGATTTCAGAGATAGACATCAGTGTGTGGTGTTTCAGGATAAATATGTACGTGGTGATTTTATCTGTTGCAAAATTGCTGGACAGATTCCTTTCCTCAGAGGATGTAATTTCATCTGTTCACCACGGGACACTGCCCAAATACTCCCTCCTGGTACTGTACAGTCACCCTGACATATAACAGCACAAGGCTGGTAAATAACTTGTCATGTTGCACAGAAAAACAACTGGTTGACTCCTGCATTCAGCTGTTTCTTGACACACAGTCTCTAAGTGTAATCACAGAAATGGGAACATTTTACTATTATTATTATTTATTTATTCATTTTTGCCTCACTAGACCACCACCAATATTTTGAAATAGTCTTATTCAGCACAGTTTACTAAATGATTATTCTGTTTTACACATGTTGAAGATGAAAATCTTACCAAGAACACATATTTTTAATGAAGAGGATGTTGGAACTCACAAGAGAAATCTGTGCTTGTATTACACACCCTCACCAAACTGCTGTTCTGCACAGTATTTTAGGGTTGAGGTTATAGGCGAGGAGGAGGGCGATAGTGATATTTATTGGTTTATTGTAGTGCTGATACAAGAAGATAGATAATGTACTTTTTTGCTGTAGCAGTGCTGATGTGTCATTTTCATGCAGAAAGTTTGTGCTGATGCAGGTTTGATATTCATTCATTGTTCTATATTATACATAAGTGATATCCACAGAATTCCAAATTACTCCTTTTTTAATCATTACAGCGTATCCTATCTTGTACCTAATGCATTTAACGTGATTCCTCAATAACAGCGTTGTCTTTATTTGTCAGAGGAACTATTTCGCACATAGCTTTAAAAAATATGTGGATCTCTTCTCTGACGGTGACTTGGAGTAGACGCCATCTTTGTTGACACTATGGAAGTAGCACAGACATTTTCTGGGGATAGGGACTTTGTGCTTTTTGGATTCTTCTTTGATTCCTATACAAAACGTAGAAAATCCATTTAAACACTATACTTTGTAAGACTGTCGAAGAAGAATAGGCTTCCTTACATTAATGCCATGTTTGATGATGAACCCCGATGAGACTGGTGGTATCCATGACCACATGAACCTGGAGGACCAGATCACTGGACGTGGTTAATGAGGTGTTATAACACTGGGTTAATTTTCAACCTTGAACATATGTTGAAACTGCAAATGAAACATAGCTGTTGGCACACACTAGCAGAAAGCTTTCCCCTCAGTTATTGGGCATAACCAGAGAGATAATGATTTGATTGGCCCAGATGAACTCACTGTAAATCTTTAGAACAATGATTTCAATTCTTTGCATAAAGGAAGGTTTAAACTGCATTTTGAGCAAAGTTGATTTCATTTTGTGTGAGATAGAACAATAAATGTTATATCTATTTTTTTTTTCTCAAACAGGCGGTTATGCAAACGTATGAGAATAAGGGGGCAGAAGTGTACACCAACGGAAGTGCTGGACACATGAATGGCACAGAAGTGACCAGGATGAAAGAAGTAGAATTTGAAAAAAATCCTTCAGAGCCAATGGTATACTACCTACCTCTACACACACACACACACCCCATTTTTATATTTTTATATTTGTGTTGCTGATTCCTCCTCATTGACTGTGGTCTTTGTCCGTAGGGGGTCACTCTGAAGCTGAACGACAAACAAAGGTGCACTGTGGCCAGAATATTGCACGGGGGCATGATCCACAGACAAGGTAATTAACCACACATTGATTTTGATTTGAGTGTTAGTGGGGGGGGGGTGCTGACCTGGTGTTTGTCAGAAAGAAAGTTCTCTACCCGAAAGGTCAACAGTTTGTCCCAGCCACAGTCAAATCTGTCTTAGCATTAGCATCTGTGTGTACTGGAGGAGTTCTACCTCATGTCTTGATCAGTCTGCCACTCAATATTATGAGCGTCACTAATAATCTATAAAAAAACATCTACTTTTACTGCAGTGGCCATTTTGATACAGAATTCATGGTTGATACATCGCATCATTTCTTGTTTTTAAGGCTTGTCTTTAGCATATTTCTCAGGAGAATAAATATGACTTCAGTAGGTGCTAGCACATATTAGGACCATAAAACTGTGATACAGAAACTGAGCTGGAACACAGAAGAGCATATTCAGAGTTACTACACTTCTGCTGGATTCTTCCTCTCTCCAGGGTCCTTACACGAAGGGGACGAAATAACAGAAATCAATGGAAAAAGTGTGACAAACCAAACTGTAGATCAGCTACAAAAGATCCTGGTAAGTTGATACTTTCTAACTCAGACTATCATTTTGGCACTAAAATCAATGCGAATCTTTATGTCGTTATTGCACAACTAAATATGAGTAAAACTGTGTCATCTTTACATGCAGAAAGAAACCAGTGGAGTAGTCACAATGAAGATCATTCCCAACCTGCAGGGTCGACCCAGAGCCTGTGAGGTAATAACACGACTGACGAGAAGAATATGCACCTAGCTCTGGTCTTGTGGTGCTTATAACTTTTGTTCCGAGTGATTTTTGTGCTTCATATTTGTTCTCTCCAAACTCCTCTTTAAATTTTCATGAGAAAGCCCAGAAAATTAGCTTCACATTCAGATCCAATGGTAACTTCTAGTGGCATAATCTACAAAGATGGTTTTCATTGCATTTCTCTCAGTTTAATCCTCTATAGCTTTTTACTAAAACTTTTTAAAAATAATTTTGTTCTTTGCTAGGTGAATCTTCTGTCAGTCAATGAACAACCCAGGTGATTATAAAATTGGTTTAAAACTTCAAGAACATCACTAGCATTAGTTTTGCTAGTTTGACTTGAAACACTGTGGTAGTGTGTTTCATTCTGCCATCTGCTGGCCACAACACACTTTCTCCAGCAGCCATTCATGTGCCTCCTATGGCATAAAAATGGCTGCTGGCTTGTCAACTGCTTTTGATTTAACAACATATAACAATAATCTATAACAATAGTGTGTAGCATAATATGATATAAATTTAATAGATGTTTAATTTAAGAATCACAAAGAAAAATATGTTATATTCAGTGATGTTTCTTGTGTCTTAATACAGTTTATCACTGCATTAAGTTCCATCTTTGCTGTGGTCAGTGATGGCAGTCTACTTAAAAGCTGGTAGTCCATTCATATCTAGGCTTAGTTAATACTTTAACGCTCAAAGAAGATCATTTTTGGTGACCTAGCCCACTCCAGTATATCCACTCATAGCACACAATGGGTGTGTTTGTTTTGTCTGTGTACGACTACCACTGGAGTAACGTGGGGAAACCTCAAATGTCCATGAACTCTACTAACAATAGTAATAATTTACCCTGAAGAGAATTTACATGCGTTTCCTGCTGTGGTCTTTGACAGCTTTAGTCAAGCTTTGTACATAAGCTGATCTCTCTCTCAAAAATATAACTACAAATCCCAGGAACAGTTAGTATTCTGATCTGGAGTGTTTTTTCTGGATGTTAATAGAACACCATATTTATGGTCTTTAGAGATTTCCCAGAGATCTGTTCTGTAACTGAAGTTAACCTCGTATGGGTTGAAATTTAGCTTCAGTTTACTCTCCTATATGTTTTCTGCAGATCAGCTGCAGGAAGTGAACTGATTATGATTTTTAAATTAGACCTCACGTCTGGACCTGGGAGAAAGTTGTTCATTTTTACAGTATCAACTGAGCTGTCTGAGATCATATCATGAACTTGTAAATTCTGTTTAAGGGTGAATTTCCCAAGTAACATTTGCAGAATCCAAATGTATGTGTTAGAACGCCCCAATATGAGTATTTATTCTTGACAATTTAGTTTCTGTAGGTCTTCGAAAATCCGACATTTGCTGATTCATATACAGTATGTTCATAATGTTAAGCTCTCATTACAATAATATGGGTGTATTTTGTTACATAGAGAGAGACACATAAGAGCAATCACGGCAGAGCTGAGGCTGAGATTCTGAACATATACTCGAGATGTACCACTTCTTAAGGCTTAAACATGAAAGAAAAACAAAATGTTGAATATTGCATTTCAAGCTTTGAATGAACTCACTTTAAAAATGTTCATCAAACAGCAACAATAAATACATGCATATCAGAGACTTTTCATCTTTGACCTAGGTGATGGGAGAACACATTGGTAAGGTCCTCAGGATATCCAATGTATGTATATGTACTCTTTTTTTTTTTTTTTTTTCTACCCAAAAAGCGAATACACCACATGTGCTCTTAATCTACAGATGTACATGAGGGCCCAGTTTGACTACGATCCCGCCAAGGATGACCTCATCCCGTGCAAAGAGGCAGGTCTGAAGTTTCAAACCGGTGACATCATTCAGATCATCAACAAGCAGGATCCGAACTGGTGGCAAGGCAGAGTGGAGAGCAGTGTTGCTGACTTCGCTGGACTGATACCCTCCCCAGAGCTCCAAGAGTGGTAAACAGCTCTGTCCTACTGTCCTACATCTGAAGAATCCCGCAGTATGAAGTCACATTTACTGTGACAGGCCAGAGATTGACACAATGTTATGTGCCGCATCAACATAAACCACAGAACTGAGCAAAAATGTCCCCCAGCTTAACCTGAATGTCTTTCCCTGCTGCAGGAGGGTAGCAAGTAAAAGCAAGGCCAGAGATGGCAGTCAGTCGTGCAGCCCGTTTGGAAAGAAAAAGAAGTGCAAAGACAAGTACCTGGCTAAACACAGCTCTAGTGAGTGTCCCAATGGAACCATGTCTCCTGGACGTTTTCTCAGTTGTACTGCAGTATGGGTTTGTCTAACAGAAAGTCCCTTCTTTTTGCAGTTTTTGACCAGCTGGATGTGATTTCTTATGAGGAGGTTGTTCGGCTCCCTGCTTTTAAAAGGAAAACACTGGTGCTTATTGGTAAGAGTCCTAGCTCAGTTACACTATTTGTCCATGGTATCAAATTCTTAAAGGTATAATGAGACATTTCTGATCATCCACATGGTCTCGGAAAAGAACTGCTGGAACTCTCCTCTCACAACACATACGCACATGTGTTTTAGTGTAATTGTCTTGCAAATGTAGAATACTCTAATACAACCTCAAACACTTTAAAGGTAGTTTAATTATGGGTATTTCTCTGCAACTAAAGATTCAGACATGTTTGATTAAAATGTCTGCTCTTTTTAGGTGCACCTGGCGTAGGAAGGAGCCATATCAAAAATGCACTATTGACCAAATACCCTGAGAAATTTTCCTACCCTGCACCACGTAAGTAGACCCACAGACTTTGATTTTTGTTGTCTTCTTTCAAGTTTGCCGAATTGTCCTTTGGCTAAGTCTTTAACTGTGTACACAGACACCACCAAACCCCAACGTAAGGATGAGGAACATGGGCAGGAATATTATTTCATCTCCAATGAAGCCATGACCAAGTGCATCTCTGGAAATGAGCTACTGGAGTACGGCAGCTTCCAGGGAAATATGTTCGGTACCAAAATTGAGACCATCCAGAAGATCCACGAGCAAGGCAAAATCGCTCTGCTGGATGTGGAACCACAGGTTAGCACTCCCAGGAGACATAACATGAAATAAATAGTTGTGATTGAGGTGAACTTGTACTATTCTTTTAACATCACCTAGATTCAAATAAAGGCAAAGGGTGGCTTTTTATGCCTCTTTGAGATGTTTGAAAGTATTTAAAATGGTGAGATTAACCTACATAAACTGAGTAGCAGCTCCATTCACAGGTAGGAAAATACACTTTCAATGCTTATCGTGTTTAATACTATTATAATATATTGTTTATAACTAGTGTTCCCGCTGCTGGGGCCATTTGCAGGTTAACAGGGAGTGGAACATTTGAAGTATATAATCTTATTTCTTTCATACAAAATGAATGCGTAAATAAGCAATATAAATTCAGTAGAAGGTGTATTCGCCTACACTGAGCTGCTACTGATACCACTGATATATTGTATAGTACAGACTGCATGCAGAGACATGACAAAGAAAAATTATAAACATTAAAATTTCCCCAAAAATGAACTATCCTGTTAAATACTTGTCCCAAAAAAGGTATCTCTTTAGCATGGTAAATTTTTAGCTGTTTCCATGAAGTTAATCAGTGTACTGAAATTCTACTTTTCTTTTTTCTTTTACATGCAGACCTTGAAATTCTTGCGGACTGCTGACTTTGCACCTCTCGTGGTGTTCATCGCGCCGACCAACACAGCTGCCCAGGTGCTAAATCTGAACACACTCGAGTACTTTGAAACACCAAACTTCCATCGGCCAACAGCTGCTAACCTCCTGTGTCTTGTCTCCTATAGACGGAAAACCTGCAGATGATCCAGAAAGAGTCGGACGCCATTTCGACCACATATAGACACTTCTTTGACGTGGTTCTTATCAACAACGACGTGGATGAAAGTGTGAAAGGTGTGGAGGAGGCCATGGAGCATGCCACCTCCACCCCACAGTGGGTGCCTGTATCATGGGTGTACTGACAGATGTCTGGTGCTAGTGTAATACATTTTGTTTGTTGAAAAGCAGTGCAATATCACTCCTTACACAAAATGAGTTAGTAATGTCCCAGTTGTTCATGGATTTACTTTTAGTTAAGTGTTAATTGTCACTGAGGTTTTTTGCACAAATGCATCCAAAAAATAAGCAATATGTAGAAAGGTTTATTTTAGAAAGTCGAGAACCTCACCAGGGGTGTTTTATTTGGTTGTTCAGACATTTGTGCTTCAGGCTTTTGCGGGGCCGAGGGACAGTTTTGGTGCCGCACACCTTTGTGATTGTTGGAATGTGAGCAAATGCAAAATAGGACCACAACTGTGAATGAAATCCTCACTTTTAAAATTATTTTGTCATGTAAAACATCATTTCTGGATTAATTGTATTTTTTTTTCTCTGTCCTCATTAGATTGTGCCATGAAAGTGAGATTCCAAAAATGTTTGCTCATACAGTATGTGTAACTCCATACAATGATAATGTCCTACACAAAACATTTCAGTCATTCATTCACAACCTCGCGCCTTGTCTCATCAAAATTGTATACCTCCATGGGGTACTGTAAAGGCACTTTTAAACAATAAATAAATTTCCCAGCTCTGTTGCATCTGCTTCTTTGACTGTTTCAAGTGGAAACCTGTTCTCCAGAGGCCTCAAGGAAAACTAGAGCAGTTTCATGTCAGCAGGAAATCTCCTAAGTGCACAAAACTACCTTCCATCTAGGTTGAATTTATACTCTTTTATAGTTTTGGCAGTTTGACCAGACTGCAATTCATTTTATTGTCTTATGACCAATTATAGATCAAGACTTGCGTGTTTGAGCTGTACAATACAGGTAGTGTACCCGTATCTCCCACACATTACAATTCTTCCCTCATCCACAGTGTGGGTAGAGCTAGTTACAGGTTATACATGACAATGAATTTGTCAGAAGCTCTGCACAGTTTAGTTTTCTTTTTATTCTTCTCATACATTTTTTCTCATTCACATCACTTCTAATAGACTTCAGAGGGTAGTTAGTAGCCCTTATTAGCTAGCTTAGTCCTTATTTCTGTTTGTTCTTATCGGGGCTTGGTACCCATAAACCTTGTTGTACCTCTTCAACCGTCCTGACGGGGAATCCAACCCCCTGAATCCTGCACCAAGGTTGGTGATGTTACCCCTGTGCTGAACCTGTCAACACAGAGTTAAACAGAGACAAGTTACTGAGGATGTTGTCACATATTAAACTAGTGCAACTTTAACTAGCCCATACTGATTGTTATTCAATCCCTGTTTTTTATTTAATCAACTAACAGTTAAATAGCACTATACTTTCATTCAACCTTCTGCAGATACAATGAAAAAAGAGATCGGCCCCAACGGTTAACTACAGCTAACTACTATCTTTTCTTGCTCATCCCTGTTGGATTTACATATGCATCACTCTAGGACGTCAGAGAGTACTTCACTTAGTCTATTTATTGTTATCATCAGCCTCTGACTACTCTACTTGTTACTATAGTTGTTATTGGGGCTTGGCACCCAAAACCTCTGGTGGGGAAGATAATGTCATCTCCCCCCTAATTGTTGTCCTGGCTTCCCCTTGCCGTAGCATTATGTGTCGTACCTCTTCAATCTCTAGTAGTGAGCAAACCCTAGGCTTGCCCTCATCTGGAATCGAACCCTGATCTCCTGCACCCAAGTCAGCGGTGTTAACCGCTGTGCTAAACCCGCCGACAGAGTTGAGTTAAACGGAAGTTCTAAATATGGAGAGAGAATGGGNTGTTATTATTGTTATTGGGGCTTGGAACCCAAAACCTCGGGTGGGGAAGATAATGATATCTCCCCCCTAAATGCTGTCCTGGCTTCCCCTTGCCGTAGCGTTTGTGTCGTACCTCTTCAATCTCTAGTAGTGACCAAACCCTAGTCTGGCCCTCACACCTGGAATCGAACCCTAGTCTCCTGCACGCAAGTCAGCGGAGTTAACCGCTGCGCTATACCCGCCGACAGAGTTGAGTTAAACGGAAGTTCTAAATATGGAGAGAGAATGGGTGAATCGCCATTCAAAAAGCGCAGGTCGTATCGGCATTGCCCTCACCTGGAATTGAACCCTAGTCTCCCGCACCCAAGTCAGCGAAGTTACCCGCGGTGCTAAACCTGCCGACAGATATGGCTAAACGGAGGCAATAGTTATTGGGGATGTCGACACATATTAAACCAGATCTGTTGCGCTGTTAAATTTCCCAGATATGATTTATAGCCCATAGCGGTTGTTATTCAGGAAGCACGACTAAATAACTGATTAATTCCCTGAAACCATGATTGGACACTCTGCTATACAAGATGACCATACTCTTCACACGTAAAGATATGCAATATAATTAATTACAAAAAACACAGAACCCATATCTCTTGAGATGCATCTTAAAAAGATTTGTTGCACTTGCGTGAGATTCTGGACTCTGTTTTCTGGATTCTGACATTTTAACCTGCCGCAGTTTCTACACTTGAAAGAGCATGTATCCTATGGAGGATATATGTGGCCATGATTAAAATTGAAAGTCCAAATAAAAAATGAAAGCAGGTCACATTAAAACAACTATTTCTCTCTCTCTCTCTGTGTGTCTCAGTGACTGAGCACTCTG